>CAUZXS010001823.1:5000-67500 GCA_963585895.1 Sepioteuthis lessoniana
TGGACTGCGGAATCGTAGTACGCTAGTTCGTACTCCAGTCGTGCTATTACGTTCCCTTTCGGGCAAATACCCTTGGGAAAGGTATGAACCCCCTTATCCTCCCAGCTATGGGTTAAATAGTACCACTACTGTTCTTCTAGGAGAATGGCTTCGGCATTAAATAACCTAAAAAGAGTTGATATGCCACTAAACAAAGAAACCAAACCAAACCAAGGTGTAGGGGAGAGTGCTACTCCTTTCCCTGGATTGCTCAACTTTACCCTTGATCTGTACCTTATAATGCAGAGTGTTAAGCAAGGTGGCTTCAAGTACCATTTTTTGAATCTTTGGTATGACTCGACCTGGTCTCCCGGACCATTGGCAAAGACTCTACTCATTAGGTCAATGGCCTGAAAACAAATAGCAGGATGGTGAATTGAACAGATAATTTCTTTTATGTATTATTTTTGGCAATAAGCAATAACTCACAAAATATGTTTTTGTTTGTGCATTAATTTTGTATATATGCAGTGTACACAAATGTTTTTAGTATGTTTTTTTTAATTGCTTACTTGCGTGTCAGTCCCAAACTCCATTGAGGATAAAACTTGGTTATCATCAGAAAATTCCAGACTGATGTTTTGGTTCGGTGGTTGGAATATCTAAGGTCTGTTCTCTTTGACTACTGGACTTCTACTGTCAGCAGGGGCATAGCTGGTATTCAGACCCACTAATTTTGGGGGGTAAAATAGAGAAAGGTTATTTATGGAAATTATGAGATGTGTGGGTCTTTTCTATTGTTAGGTTTGATGAAATACTTGGGTTAAGAGTTATTAAAACACATTTTCTGTTCTCCAAAGAAAAAAAAGAGATTCATTTTTAAATGTAAAGGCATTGTTGTTATAAAATCGTTTTATTAATTCATTAATCTCATTTAAACTCATTGGCATTGAAAGATAAAGATTAACACTGAAATAATTATAAAAAATGAATAAAGATATTGATTTTAATAGAATTAATTTCTTTATCTCAAAAGCTCTTTTTTTTTTTTTTGTCAAAGCATGAAGCTGATAATAATTATGTTGTTTTTAATTCCATGCAAACATAGTTCCTATCAAAAATAATACTGTACTTTCTCTAAAACTTCACTCTCCTTCCTCCTATTGCCACAAAAGGAAATTTTCAGATTCCATGGTTTTTAGTCTGGCTCAGTTGTAATATTAAAAGCAATTTGTTTTTTTGATTCTTATTAACGATTATATGAATGTTCAGTTTTACCTTGATGCCAATTTTCTAAACCAAACTTCGGCATATTTTAAGGTTCAAATCAAAAAGCCCTACATAGGCTAATTTCTATAATTTTGGACAATTCCATAATTACTACCTATTGTAATTGTGTTAGTAAACCCATCTAACAGACCTAAGGTGCTCATATTCATGGTCAGCCCTAACTATTCCCTCCTCACAAGATAAAGGGTGCTTAAGCAAGTTTTGGGCCCCCAGAAAATTGGGCTTCAGCGGTGCTCTGAGAAACTCAGAAACTTTTATCTACATTTCAACTAAAAATTGTGTATATATTTATACAGGGTTGACAAGTTGACAATTGTACATGAAAGCAATGAAACTAAAAATTTGGGGCAGAAATTTCATATATAGAATTGTTGTCTTGAATACTGTTTTTTCAACTCTAAAATCAATGAGAATGTATATTCACATGAGCAGTCTGGATCATTTGCTCGTAAAAACAAACATTTATGGTCATTAAACAGTTGAAAAAATTAGAAAGTATAAACATATGAAGGTTATCCAATTATTCACAATATTATACTTGACTCTCTACAAATAGTACACTGAACATTTTCTCACAACTGAAGTTTTTAAAAAGTCAATTAAATGATGCTATTCAAAACATTAGCCTGAATTATGAAAATTTTGATGAACTTAAGACAATGTTAGCTAATTTGAAAGAAAATAGAAATACTTTGATTGAACAAGGGGGTTTTGTAGAAAAAACTAAATGCATTTGATGCATTTGGAAAGCAGGCCATGTTTTGCAAAAACTGGATGAAAATATTTGAGTGTCTCACTATTTCTTTGGGCAACTAAACAAAGACATTGACTGCTTCAAGTATCATTACTTCACATATTAACAAAATATTTTTTGCACACAATCAACAAAACTATGCACATATAGTGCCTGTTTACCTTGAGGAGATGTATGTGTTGAGAGAAGAGGAACCTGAAGTATGGCAATTTCTGTGTCGAACTTTGGTATGAATAAGACTGATGTACCATTTTGTGCCATATGAGCAGATCATGGGATTGAACTTAAGAATGATAATAGGCCCATGAAAGTAATTGGATGAATAAATGGCCTTACCAGTAACAAGGAAGCTTTAAAATGATTCTTCTTGGCAGGTCCTGAAATTAACTCTGCTAACACAAAATTCAACCATCAATATAGAATTAGTATAAATAAGAATAAACAGGATCACTCCCATCAGTTTACAAATGTAACTTAAGTCTAATAGGAAATACCAAAAGATTTTCTGCAACTTGAGATTCATCTGTATGATAATTTTATTGATGAATGTGTTATCAGCAAGAAGAGTCTCAGGGACAAAATGAAGAAAAGAAAATTAAAACTGTTCTTATCATTAGTAAAAAAAAGAGAAATAGTTTTAAAGGAAAAATTAATTTAGCAAAACAGTTCAATACAATTCACACTTTGATCATAAAATCACCTTCATTAACTTGGAAAAGAGTCTGAACTTGGTCAATGGAGTTGCCTTCAGTTCATTATTGAAGAAAAGAGTTGCTACTGAACTTTTTCAGCGTAGAATTATCACCAGTGATGAAAAGTGAGTTCTCTAAAATCATATTCAATAAAAACAACAATGAAAAAGTACCCAGTGAAAAAAGAGGATCAATCCCCAAACCAGGACTACACCCCCGAAAAGATATGCTCTATGTTTGGTGCAATATGAAGGTTATCGTTTATCATGATGTGCTTAACCAAACAAAAAACAGTTAATGTGGAGAAGTGCTGGAACCATTGCACAAATATTTGCAGAGAAAGTGCCATTGTTGGTAATCATAAAGGCATGTTGCTCTTATATGATGATACAAGACAAAATATTGCCTGAATCACTCAGGAAAAGATTATGGCATGAAATATAGAAGTTCTGCCTCATCCCTCTTGTTTTCTTGACATTGGTCCATCTGGTGATCATCTTTTCAGATCACTGCAACATTTTTTAGAGTAAAAACAGTTTCTTAATTCTGATGAGGTTAAAATTGATATGGGGTGTTTCTTTACATCAAAACCTGATGAATTTCATACCTGAAGGGTCAACAATTTGCCAAATAGATAGGATTATGTTATTGATAATGAGGGGAATATCTTAATATCGATTAAGAACAAAGAGGCATTTATTTCTTTCTCACTAAATATTTCTTGTAGAAGTTATTGAATTAGAGCATATCAAAATTATTTTCATTTTTACAGATGTTTACTATGAATCTCATATCATGTATAACATCTAAAGACTATCTATGATTTTACTATAATATGTAAAATCAGGAGGCACTGTTAGTATAATGGTTATGGTTGTACGAAATGGACATGGTGACCTGTGTTCAAATCCTGTATGAGGCTGTTTACATTTCACATACAGCTAATATCTTTGGGAAAGGTATGAATCCAGGTATTCTCCTTGCAACTATCAGTAAATAGTAGGGCAGACTGAGCTCTTTAAACTTGGTAGCACAACCAGTCTAGGTAAAGGAAAACTCAGAATTCAAATCTATTGAACTCTGCTTAAAAAAAATCAACCTTGTGTTGCATCCTGCTTGCATGTAGGAGTGTATATATATATATATATATATATATATATATATATATATATATATAAAATGATTAATACAATTCAGCTGTATTTGTATCTTTTACTTAAAATGTTACGATGGTAGATAAAGATCTTACAATCTTGTAAGATCTTACAATTTTGAGGCACTATTTTAAACTGAGGCTCAATAGTAAAAAAAAATTAGTAATTTTTTTAGTAAAAAAGCAATTACACATTTTGGCAACTGATTACAAATTTATAAGAAATTAAAATTTTCCTAACATTAATTGTCTTTTACGAATGTCACACAAAGACAATAAAAATAAAAAGCAATATTATTCTGAAATTTGTGGATGAGTCAATATCATTAGCATCCTCGTACTTGAAAGCCTTTTATCTTCCAATTTCAGCTAATTCTTTTTTTCTTTTTTAATATCTTAGTATGAGTTACTATCATTATTCTATGTGAGGTTCACACCAATATTTACATTTAAAAAAAATTTATATGGCACTGTAATTTATCTTAAGTGATCTTTAGTTGGTTGGTTGGTTGGTTAGTTTTTATGGCATATCAGCTCTTGTAGGTTATTTAATGTCAAATCCTGTTTATACATATATTAAATATGATTTGTATTTGAATACTTTGTAAATAACATTTTTAAATGAGTCAGAGCTCATTTGTTTGCACACAGTTAAATGGTTTTTAAGTATTGCTATGTAATAGTAACAATTTAATCTAACAGTCATTTGTCTGCATACAATTAGATGTTTATACATATGATTTGTAAGTGAATAGTTTGTAGTAATTTTATTTTTAAATGAGTTATAGCTAGTTTATTTGAATCTCAAGTATTGCTATTGCTTGCACGCTGTCAAATGGTTTCAAGTATTGCTATTAACACTAATAATCCTATTTAATATCATTCATTTGATTGCACAGTTAAGTGGTTTCAAGTATTGCTCATATTAATAGTTTTATTTGCACACTGTTAAATGGTTTCAAGTATTGCCATTTAACACTAATAATTCTATCCAACACCATTCATTCATTTGCACACTGTTAAATGGTTTCAACTATTTAACACTAATAATTCTATCCAACACCATTCATTCATTTGTACACAGTTAAATGGTTTCAAGTATTGCTATGTAATACCAATAATTCAATTTTGCACACAGTTAAAGGGTTTCAAGTATTCCAATCTAACACAAATAATTCTATTTTGTATTAATCATTTGTTTCACACACTTAAGTAGCTTCAAATATTGTTATGTATCACTAACAATTTAATTAAACATCAATCATTTGTTTCCACACAGTTAACTGGTGAAACAGTTCTATTTGGCCTATAAATGGGACCCTATCAAGTACAACCACTCTGGGTCAGAATGGACCTGGGAGTAATGGTAATGAAGGTTACTCCACATTTCCGAAAGCTCCAGAGCTGTAGCCTCACTATCAGATGCAGTTTAGTGTCAAATCTTAGACACTCATTGGATCAGGGAATCTTATCCTTCTGTAGAGGTACAGTCAGTTTATTCTACAGCCCCAGTCAACTGGCCTGTATGATCTTTGGGTTTCCCATTCATTGAAAAGTCTATTACATTATTCTATGGATTATTTAAACTAACATTCTCATTCTTGTTGGTTTCATGAATTTGTTGGCCTTCTTCACAGTCTGAAATTCTGAGATGTTTCCTCATCATTATTATCATTATTATTATTATTATCACAAGAGTTATTCAAACTAATTTTTTTTATCCTTATTGTTTTTATCGAGTTTTACCTTATACATTCTCCGGATTTCCTTAAATACATTATATATCAAACAGAATTTTTCTGTTTTATATAAAGAATTGAGTATTGCAAAGTTTTCCACTCAACTCAGGATGGATTTACCTCTTTGTTTTTTTACTTTTTGAAGAGTCAAGGAAACTTAAGAAACTAGGTGCCAAGTATGTTGAATCTAGGAATGGATATGTGGAATGGTATGTACATTTCATGGTTCTATTTTGTTCCTCTTCTTGATCAGGCCAGGAACTTTACAGCACCCACTTGTAAAACAGTATTACAAGTACTGGCAGTTTACATTTTCTCTCTCCTGTGAGCAGAGCTTAGAATATGCTGACTGTATTCCTGCAGATAGCTAAAACCACAACCAAAAAATGGGTGTCCTGAATATGACACTAAACTACATCCAGCGGTAAGGTTTTAATTCTGGTGATCTAGGGAGTTTGGAGTTACCCCTTCATTGCTAGTCCACTCTGACATAGAGTGGTAGTATCTGTTAGGGTCCCATCAATGGGTTAAATGTTGGAAAATCATTTGTATTAGATAGGAATACTTCATACCATATAACTGTGTAGATTGCTTGTATAACTTGATATCATATAATTGTCTGCCATGTCAAATGGGGCAGAAGAATATGCCAGCTGCACTTCTGCAGCAAGGCTATCTGTTGTCCATGGGTGGCAGTCTGTGATGCTTGAGAATGAGATCTTGGTGGCTGTAACAGTCTGTGACCAAGCAGCCAAAGTGGTGATGTGACCTACAACACTCCCTACTAGGCTATACAGCCTACCATAACTCTCAGATATACTCTGAGCTGGAGTGATAGTATCTGTTAGGGTACCATATATGGGTCAAATTGAACTGTTTAATCATTTACAAAAGATTATAATTATTGGTTATTTGAAAGCATACAGTTGTGTACAAATTATTTGTATTAGATAGGAATACTTGTTCAACAGAATTAATAATGTTAAATAGTAATACTTGAAACCATTTAACTGTATACAAACAAAATATTAATATCAAATAGAATTATTAGTGTTAGATAGCAATACTTGAAACCATTTAGCTGTGCGTAAACAAATGAGTTCTAACATCTCGTTTTAAAATGAAGTTACCTACAAACTATTTGCTTACAAATCACAGATATATAACAAGATTTGACATTAGATAACCTACAAGCAATGATATGCCATAAAACAACAGCAATAACACCAACATATAATTGTATATAAATTATTAGTTTGAGATAGGAGAACTTGAAGCCATACAACCGTGTACAAATTATTTGTATGAGATAGGAATACTTGAGATCACATAACTGCATGCAAAAAATTCATAAGAAACACCTACACAAAAATATGTGAATGTAAACATATAATTTATGTGATTCCCTAACTTTTAGGCATAAAATAACCCTAAACAGGTTAATAAGTCATTAAAAAAATCAATCAACAATTTATATATATATATATATAACATCAATAATTGTGAAATGCTAATCTGATTCCTTTACACTTTCCTAGAGAAAAGCATCAACATCAGCATGGACTGTTGTTACAACAGGAATCCAACAGGTTAGTATGTTCTATTGCTGTATTTATTATTATTATTATTATTATTATATATCACTCCTAGGGAATTTTCCACATCAACTTTCACTGGAGTCTAAGTGACAGCAAGTCTCCTTAGGTCTCCAGGACTCTTCTCAGTATTCTGGCTGTCCTCAACAATGCAGGTGTTTGGATGGTCTCAGCTCGTCCTCTGATTTTCAATTCATCCTGCCCTCTTAAAAAGCCTTTTGGGATCATTTCAAGTGCACCAATTACTATTGGTATCACAGTCACCTTCATGCTCCATAGCTTTTTTAGTTTTTTGGCAAGATCTAGGTATTTGTCTCTTTTTTTCATTTGCTTTTTTCTTTATTATTATTACAATTTTGAGAGATTTTCACACCAGCATTAGCTGATGGTCTTCCACTGGAATATGAGTGACAGCAAATCTCAAGTCTCCAGGACTCTTCTCAGTATTCTTGTCAATCTTAATAATGCTACATTTGAGTGGTCTCAACTCATCCTCTTATTTCCAAGTCTTCCAGTTCCATTATCAATCCTTTGGTGACTATACCAAGCACACCAATTGGTATCGCCATCACTTCATGTTCCATAGTTTTTTCAGTTCTCTAAGGTCTAGGTACTTTCTTTCAGTTTTACCCTGTGATCAGCTGGAATGGAAAAGTCCATTATTCGGCAGATTCTCTTTTTTTTTTGTTGACTATCACTAGGTCTGGTCATCTGGCTGATATTAGGTGATCTGTTTTTATCTCAAAATCCCAGAGAATTTTGTGCATCTCATTGTCTAGGGCGGACTTTAGGTTGTGCACATACCACTTATTCATATGGTCGAATTTAAATTTCTTGCACAATTCCCAGTGGATCACCTTGCCAACCTAGTTGTGTTTCGTATTATACTCTTTTTGTGCTAATTTTGCTGCATTCACTTATTAGGTGATTGATTGTTTTGTCTCTATCACTATGTAAATTACATTTGCTATTTTGCTGCGTCTTATCTATTCTTACTTTGATATGATTAGTCCTTATGGCATTGTTTTATGCAACTATCAGAAGAGATTCTGTTTCTCTCTTAAGGTTTCCCTTATGCATCATCATAAACTTTCTTATTCTCTGGTCCAATTGTTGAAGTTCTTGTTTCATCCACTAAGAATGGTCCTGAGTATCTTATGAGGGGGATAAGATTTCTACAAGGTAGTTTGATTTTAAGTAATTTCCTTGTTCTCCTGAGATACACTTGTTTTTATTATTTCTTTCATCTCCACTTGTTTGATGTAGTCCACTTTCAATATTCCCAAGTATCTGTAAGTTTTTTTTCTTCAAGCGTTCTGATTTTGTCTTGATTTGGTAGTTCTATTCCTTCTGTCATGTGTCATTTCCCTCTTCTCATTATTAGCATGGTGCATTTTTTTATGCTAAATCCCATTCCTATGTCCTGACTGTATATTTTCACTGCCTGTATTAGGGTTTCCAATTTTTTTTCATTTTTGGCAAACAGTTTGATGTTGTTCATGTAGATTAGGTGATTGATCTTTTCTTGCAATTTACTAAGTTTGTATCCACTTGCGCATTTCCTGAGTAAGTGATTAAGTGGCATCATTGCTATAATATATGTTAATGGTGATAATGCTTCACCCTGAAATATTCCTCTCTGGATTTTTACCTCAGCTAAACTTTTTCCCTGGTTTTCTCAAACTTTATGATTTTGTCAGATATCTTGTACATTTTGAGACTGTGTATCATCCAGCTTTGGGGGACCATATCATAGGCCTTTTGTAGTCAATCTACAACATGGCCATATTTTCCCACCTTGTTTTACTTTAGTTCACTATATAAGAGCTCTCCTGTCCCTCTGGATCATTATTATTCATATATTTATATATATATTTATTGTTTACTAAGTCCTACGTATTTAAAATCTTTTTGTCAGTTGTATTATAAGAATGAATATTCTTTGACCGAATCATAAAATTGGAAAAAAAACTAAACAAAAAAACCTTTTAAAAAATTACAAATTAGAGTTATCCCCCTTAATATATCAATGTTCCACTAAAAATGTGTGTGTTTTTTTAAAGCGACATAGATGACATTGATGTTGTTTGAGTCTCCTGGAACCCTTTGAGAAATGCCCGGGGCCCCTCAGACAAAAGTCTTTGTTGTCACTGCTCTTTTTTTTCTTTTTCTTTTTTTTTTTGAAGTGGTGATTTGGATTATTTAATCAATAAGTATTAAAGGAAGTCTGGTTCAAGCTAGCTTTTTTTTCTTAGTTTATAAATTTAAAAAAATTCAAATCGCACAGTGGGAAAATGTTAATTATTCTAAATTTCATCAAATTAAAGGAAAATCATGAAGAAGAATAAAAGACATGGAAACATTTATATATTTTATTTGCTTAAAAATATTCAAATCGAACCAATCTATTCGTCTTTCTCCTCCTAATTTACTGATTAAGCTCCGCCCCTTTTCCCATTCTTTCAAGAAAGAACAAAACAAATACTTTTTAAAAGCAAATGAATATATAAAAACTAATTCCTTAATCCAAAAAACAAAAGAGAAAGAGCATTGAGGGAATCCTAGAATAATGAATCACTTTTTTTCCTATATAATTATTTATGTAAAAATAAATAAATAAAAGAGACAAACAAGGAGGAGTCCCGAGGGCGTGCACTTTACTATGTAGGAAGGCCTGGTGTTGTCATTCAATATCTCGACGGTAAAATAATTGGCAGTGGTGGTGGTGGGGATTTTACATAGTGGGTAAAGCTTTGAAACGAAGGTCTGGGAGTAGACGTTTACAGTGGTTTTTCTGTCTGTCTCCTCTTCCTCACAACTGTAGAAGATTGTTGTTGTTGTTATTTCGCTGTTTAAATTTTCTCTCAACACGCACTCAAATTACGACGGTCCTCGCACGGGATCGGTGTTATTGCGTCGCTCTGGGTCTGTAAATGCCTGCATTTAAGGCAGCCCGAATTTTAAAAAGATTTTTTTTACCAGTCGCCAGCCGTTCGTAGCCGAAAGAAATTCTAACTGAAGAGAAAACTATAAATCTATTTTGAAGAAAGAATTTTTTTAAATAACTGAAGTCATGGATTACAATCTATGCTTCAGCGCGCTTGTTTTAATCATCTCTTTTGCTTCAGGTAAGAAGTTAAATATTCATTTTGATTCTTTTCTTTTCTTTTTTTTTTTTTTTTTTTTTTAAGACGGAAGTTTGGATAAAATGCACAGGAAAAAGAAGAATTGATGCTTGATTTCGTAACTTAAAAAAAGTTCTAACAACTTGTATTGATTACGAATGGAATAACTAAAAATAAACGAAATCTTTAAAAAAAATCAATGGATAAAATATTATTATCATTTAAGACATTACAGGATGTTTCAGAAAAACTTATATAATAACTTGACCAATTCTTATTCAAATTGTCTCAAATTTTGACAGCAAGCGTAGAAACGGCTCAAAGTTGTTTGATATTTAAACCTCTTTTCTTTTTCTGTGAATGACATTTCTATCCACGAAAAACAAATAAGAAATAAAACAAAACTAAAAAGAAACAAAAAAAAAATTTTGAGTTGTTTCTACTAATGCTGTTAAAATGAGTAATCGTTTGAATAAGAATTGATCAAGTTATTAAACTATAAAATGATATTAATTTTTCTGAAACATCGTTAAAATTTAAAACGATTCAATTTCGTTTCTAAAAAAATCATTTTTATGAGATTTTTTTTCTCTCTTCCTTCATTCAATAATGATGAATTTTATGCAAAAATGTTCCCAATCGACAAGTGCGTGATCACTGTTAAATGTTGATTGATTTTAACGGCGTGGCATTCCATCTGGGGTTATTTTAAGCCGAGAGATTAAGGAATCAAGTTCATATTTACATTTTTTTTTGTGTAGTGTTTCTTAAGATTTTTTTTTTTTTTTGCACACAGTCCTATCGAATACAAATTATTTCCAAACAGATCTATTTGACTCATATAGATGGAACCTTAACAGATACCATCACTCCAGATCAGAGAGAACCTGGTAATGAAGGGGTACTCCACACTTCTCAGATCCAAATACTCACCATCAGATGCAGTTTAGTGTCATACCCAAGACACCTATTTTTTGGGGGGGAGGTTACCTCTCTGTAGGGGATACAGTCGGCGTATTCTAAGTCTCGCCAACAATACAGTTAATATTAATTGAGAATCGCAGCCTTTTAAAACCTTTTTCTTTTCAGGAAAAATTCATTCATCAACAAGCGATGTATCTCGGTTTCTTTATTTCCTTCTTCCTTGTGTATTCATTTCCTAAGTTTTGCAAAAATCTACAGCAGTAGGTCACTCAATAAATTAAAAAATTTAACTATATCCACCATAGTGACAAGGAAAACTCAGTCAGTGGAGAGACGAACTTACGATTCCTTTTAGGAGTTTTAAGTCATTTAAATTTACGAAGCCATACTCATGTAAACATTCACTACAATCAGTGAGGATCGAACTCGTTACATAAACGCATTTTGCGGGACTAGTTTATTTACAGTATCAACAGTACGAGTTAAACGTTTAACTCATATGTGTGCATAGTGATTTTTTTTCCGATTTCGGCGATTTTAAATGTCGGCAGCCAAAAATGTTTGTTGGTTTCTATGGCAAACAAAAACAAACATTTTTTTTTTTAACATTGAGACTTTTTAGGAAGCAGACTTCCATACGCAGATGATTGTCATTGTTTTCTTTTAATTTTTTGCTAAAAATTGCGGCGATGTAGTTCAGCTTTCCCAGCACATCATCCCCACCCCCTTGAAACTGAAACTTAGTCGATCACATTCAGGTTTTTTTTCCTGAGCATCAGATTTTAGAACCAAACTCCCCGCCTCTTCTCTTTTCAATAAAAAAATTCCTTATCGATATATAACAATACTAATATACTTTAGAGTTATTGAAATGAGCTAAATACTCTACATTTTCTTTAGTTTCGTATATATATGTGTGTGTGTGTGTTTGATTAAATAATAAAGACACATTTTGTCTATATAGTTTAATTAAGATCCTTTCAAGTTTCCTGATAAGAGTCTTGGTTTCAGGTTGGAAATGGTGGATGAATTTACCAAAATTGTCTCGAGCGCTTTTTCCAACCTGAAACCAAGACACTTATCAGGAAACTTGAAAGGATCTTAATTAAATTATATAGACAAAATGTGACTTTATCATTTAATCAAATATGTTTAAATGAAAGACTGCTGCCTAACCACACACACCCCTATTCCTTTCGTTATCATATTATATATATATATATAACTTACACTTTTGTACTGGGCAGAACGAAAGAACAAAAAACAAATACAGATAAAGAATTTTTTTTTAAAGACAGAAAAAACTGAAGGGTAATTCTGTGGCACAGATATTTTGATTGATTGATTTTAACGGCTTATGAACTTATTTTACACCCAGAGGTTAGGGAATC
This sequence comes from Sepioteuthis lessoniana, assembly GCA_963585895.1. Classification (NCBI taxonomy): domain Eukaryota; kingdom Metazoa; phylum Mollusca; class Cephalopoda; order Myopsida; family Loliginidae; genus Sepioteuthis; species Sepioteuthis lessoniana. The sequence continues at coordinate 17,643 of CAUZXS010001823.1, forward strand.
GCGTTCATTGTAGTTCATATTTACATTCTTGGAGTAGTTGTTTCTTAAGACATTTTTTCACACACGTTCCTATTGAATACAAATCATTTCTAAACAGATCTATTTGACCAATAGATGGGACCCTAGCAGGTACTAACGATCATTCCGGAATGGCTCCCCAGCTTTGACTTGGCCACCTCTGTATGGACGAAGGATCATTGACAAGCACAGCATTGGACCTTCAGGTTTAGGGAATCAATGACCTGCAAAGTCGCCTCGCATACGTGCCGAGAGACTTGCCAAAGGATAGCATAATTTAATTTTCATCTTGTGCTCCTATGACCAGCATTGTCCAAACAGCGAATGAGTCTCTGCTCGTGTACATTTCCTTCCCCAACCCCCACCATAAAATGACCTTGTCTCAAGTCCTGCCTGGTGGGAGGCAAGACAAATATCGAGGACCTGGCAGTAATGGCAATGAAACAGTACCCAACACACCCAGACTTCCAGAACTGGAGCCTCACTACTGGATTCAGTCACACCCAGGAAACTCCTGAGCCGTGGGGTGTCTTACCCAATTTGCAGGATATTGTCAGAATATTCTAAGCCTCGCTGACAGGTCTTTGATATCTGAACCAGATCAATTACTACTGAATAGTAATTTTGATACTCACTGGGTGCCCCTTGTAGCCTTTTACCAAATCAAAGCTATGCTTAGATTTTATAGGGCATCTTCTGAGGTATAATGGTCAGTGAGTTACTGAATGCTCTATACTTAAAAGAAATTTTTTTAATCATTAAAAAAAAATCCTCAATGCTATTCTTTGTTTTGGTTTCTTTGTTTAATGGCATATCAACCTTCGTGGGTTATCTATTTTAGAAAGACAGTAGTGGTACTATTTAACCCATAGTCGAGGGAGGGAATAAGGCAGTTCATATTTTTCCCAAGAGTATTCGTCCGAAAGTGAACGTAATAGCGGGACCAGAGTTCGAACTCACAGACCAGCACGTTAGCCACGACGCCACAAGATCCACCCCATGCTATTCTGCCTGAATAATTTCCTGAAGCAAAATGTTTTTGTTTCTAGGTGAGCATATACCCTTTGGAATTTGAACTTTAAGCCATTTTGCTTCATTACTTAATAAAAGAACACATAACCAATTTTAAGGAAATTTTTTTATACTTAAATGAAATAAATAAAGCCCGTCTCTCTTTTTTCTCTTTGTGTGTGTGTGGACATGGAGAAATTTTATTGGCAAGTCTCGCAAAGCATTACTGGCTATTCGGTCCGAACGGAAGGTGACTCACGTGAGTGTGTGAGAGAGAGAGAGAGAGAGAGAGAGTTAGTTAGTTTTCTGCCAAAGTAAGTTTCGATAGCTCCAATTTATCTACTGCAGTGTAATTTGACTTTTGAGAATACTTAATCGTTGTTGACATCACGCCTCGGGGATTAAAAAAGAAATGTTTGGGGAGTTTCATTTTTGTTTGTCCACTGATTTTTTTCTTTAACAACTAATTTAGAGTTTTAAGCTAGATTTAGGACAAGTATGAAGTTTAGACTTGTTTGTTATTGATTTTAACGGCATTTCAACCTGTCTAGGGTTATTTTACGCTTAGAGGCTCGAGAATTTCGTTTATTGTACGTTCATATTTACATTTTTAGATAGTTTTTTTTTTTTCAAACGGTTGTATCGCATACGAATAATTTTGAAACTGATCTATTTGAAGTATAGATAGGATCCAAACAGATACCAACACCCCGGATCAGAATAGGCCTGGGAGTAATAGCAATAAAGGGCTACTTGACACTCTCTAGATCTCCAGTCTTCCCATCAGATGCAGTTTAATGTCATACCCAGGACACGCCTTTTTGAAGGAGTTTTACTCCTCCTTAAAGGGAGGAATACAGTCAGCGTATTCTAAGCCCCACCGACAGGGCAAAGTTTGTTGGTTGGGTTGGTTTAGAATTTATACATGGACAGGAAATTGTTGCGTACACATACGCACAATATTCTTTTTTTTTTTTCTTTTTTTTTTTCTTTTTTTTTTTTCATCATCAAAGAAAAGTTTTAGGCCGACCTGACCAAGCTTGATCGTCGAGATTCATGCAACCCGAACAAAATTTCTTCCATCATCTGGTTACTGTACTGTGATCAACAGCACTTTCACCTTTCACACAACAAATATTTTTGGTTTCTTCCGCGACGTTATGGCCCAGTTCGAATTCGTAAAGCGTAAGTTCCCGAATTAGAATATGTTGCAATGTTCATCTGTACGGCTTTTAAATAACACACGGAGTGAAGAACTGCCCAACGTGTCAGCGTACCAACTACCACGATACTACCAACTACAGTAGGTTACTACCACAGCTTGAACATCTTTGGTCACGTGATATATGCACTGCAAAGTAGCGTTTACCAGAATATTGCAAAGCTTTTAATTTAGTCACATGAACCAATAGTAATCACTAACAATTCTGAATGTGGAATTTAATTGCATTACTTTTTTTGGATAAATTCAATTTATTCAATTAGAGGAGCGTGCAAAACCAATTTACATGAAATTAATTTTCTTTGAAATGTTTGACATTAAAATGTAATGAGATTTGCAAATACTTTTCGCGGCAAATATGGGGTCATATTACATAATGGCTTAAGTATTTACGATCTTAACACTTATTTCAATTGGCTTTCCTTCAGTCTTATGCCAGATTTATTATTACAAAAAGGTGGGGTTACAAATTAGTAAAAAAAAAAAAAAAAAAAAAGAGAGAGAAAAAAAGGCCTGAATTGAACGTGAGTCCTTTTCAAGGATAGTGAGGCTCATTATTCCTGAACTAAAACCAGATAAAACTGATCAAATTAAGGTTATAAACTAATAACTCTTGATTTGGGCGTTAATTAAGCAATAAGATATTTTTTTAAATAGAAAACATTTATCTACTTTAGTTTTTTTTCTTTCTCATTTAACAATAAATAATTTTTAATCGAATTAACTCTTTTTTTTACATTCTAAAAATATCCATCTCTTTGTAATTGAGTCGTTGTTTTTTTTGTGGTGGTGGGGTCATTTTAAAAGATTTTTTAACAAAATACAGATTCAGCGGTGAAATTAGTCTAGTCGATGATTTATTCAATTATTTTGATTAATTAGTTAAAGCATTTTCAACAAGATAATTTTCAAATTGTTAATTTCTTTGATTATTTGTAGCCGTTCTTCTCACCAAAAATTATAAACGTGATGGATTGATTTTCAACGGCATGTCAACCTGTCTAAGGTTATTTTATGCCTAGAGGTTTGGTTTGGTTTGATGGCATATCAACCTTTGTTAGTTATTTAATACCAAATCCTGTTTATATATATATATATATATATATATATATATATATATATATATATATATATATACATGAATTGTAGCATATTTTGCAGATACACACAGTTAAATGATCAAACAGTTCTATTTCAAATTATTCAGTTTAGCATAAGTCAACAAAGTTAAATGTTTCCAAGTATTGCTATGTATGACTAACAATACAATTAAACATTAATCATTTGTTTACACACAGTTAAATGATGAAACACTTCTATTTCGAGTAATTCAATTTAGCGTAAGTCATTTGTTTGCACGCAGTTTAAATGTCAAACAGTTTTATAGGACCCTTTTATGTGCTCCCACTCCAAGCTTGAGTGAACCTGGGAGTGATGGCAATGAAGAGGTACTCCGCATTCACCAAAGCTCCAGCATTACAGAAACCTCACCATCACATTGTTTAATGTCATATCTAGGACATTCATTGGGCGGGGGGAGTTTTACCCCTCTTCAGAGATGCAGTTGGTGTATTCTACAGCTTCAGCCGACTGGGCTCGCCAAAAGGTTAGGGAATTGCGTTTATTGTAAACTCATATTTATAGAGGAAGCTGTTTGCATTTCACATTGTGTTAATACTTCTGGGAAAGATATGCAGCCAACTATTCTCTATCCAGCTGTGGTTAGACAGTAGGGCAGACTGGACTCTTTAACCTTGGTATAGCAACCTGTCTATGAGAAGGAAAACACTGAATTCAAACCAGATCTGAAGAGGAGCGGAGACTCTGCTTAGCTATTCCTGCGCAAGACATACAGTAGGTTACGGGATAAATCTTAAAGTCTAAAAAAAGTTCTCGTTGCTTTTTTTTTTTTTTGTTGTTGAAAACAAGGAATTGATTGCACAGTGGAAAACCGGTTTTCACTGGAAACTTTTGCATGCACACTTAATTCAATTGCTTTCGTAAATTAAACAAGCCAGAACAGAAGTGGGCCAGTTGGTATTGGCCTACGATTTTGAGAGGGTCTACTTCCCCCGGTGGAAGCAAAAAAATGGATCCTTTTAGAGAGCTACACAAAATGGTGGCGAAGTGAATGAATTCGAACTCTAGTTGCGCTATTACGTTCAGTTTCAGACTTACACCTTTGAGAAAGGTATGAATCTCCTTATCCCTCCAGCTATGGGTTAGATAGTACCTGTACTGGTTTTAAACAACTAACGAAAGTTGATATGGTATTAAACTAAGAAACCAAAACCTCCTTATCTCCTTTCAGCCATCGGTTAAATAGTATCATTGCTGTTCTTCTACAAAGATGCCTTTAGCATTGAATAATCCAAGAAGGTTGATATGCCATTGAACCAAGAAACCGAACCAATCAACGTGATGATACGCATGCCGATGCTGATACAGAAGTCTGTGGGAATTAATTAAGAAATTAAAAAAAAAAAAAACAATAACATAAAAAAATAAATAAATACGAAATAAAATAAACATATGCAAAAATCACAATTTCTCAAGAGGCCTCAGACAGGAAGCACGATCTCTGTGCATGCCTGAGAAAGGTGGAATTTCTGGTGCCAAAAAGAAACTCTTGGTCAAATCTCTCGACACCATTCTATGGAGTAAACAGTTTTTCTTGGCTCAGGAAAAACGTTCCTCGCTACGAAATAGTTGTAAACCTGTGGAATAAAAGTTGAGTTTTAAAGTATCCCTGTCTTTCTCCATCCTTAATTCATTTACAGCTTGAGCCAACAATAAAAATATAACAAGTGAATGAGTTAATAAGTAAAAAAAGAAGTCAGACAAAAACCTCAGAATTTCCCAACATACTGGCACTTTACCACAACCACGAATAAACTCTTCTTGAGCCCTATAAGTCATCGACTATGGATACGTGGCGAGTTTTCGGTTTATATTATCATATATATAACATGTAATGGAAAAAGAAAATGCAATCTTCCTGTATTGTTTAATATTCAATATTTATCCAAGCTTCCACCAGGTTGGATATGACACAAGGTCATTTTATAGTGGGGAGGTCGGGCCACGCACAAATCAAGACTTATGTGGAGCCGTCACAAAAATTGCTTGGTCCTGTAGGCAATTCCTCATTTTTGAGGGAGCTCAGCTATTTTTAGCATTGTCCTCCAGTAGGCTTGCTTTCTGCAGGATCCACGACATTAAATCAACCTCGTGTCATATTACAGCTCTGTGGGCAAGTGTATAAATACCCTTGAGAATAGTATGAATCCAATCATTCTTCTGTCAGCTATGGTTAATAGCAGGGCAAACTATGCTTTTTAATTTTGGTATGGCAATCTAAGAGAAAGAAAACTCTGAATTCAAATGTTAAACTCTGCTTAAAAACTGACCTTCTGTCGTATCCTGCTCACACAGAGGGGTTGGGTAAATACATATCCAAGATAATGATACAACCTTGTGTAGGGGCTCCTCTTACCAAGTAAGTGAGCTAAGATTATCAGCTTGGTTCCAGGAGCTTTCCTCACAAGTATCACCTGCCCACTTGTCTAAAAACGGTAAAGGCTACGTTTATTGCCCGGGGCCCGAGGCGCTCCTAAAGGGGGATCCAAGACATTTTTAAAACCACCGCGCGGGAGATTCACTTCTTGCGTTGCACCCTACATTAATCCGATCTTGTGTCACATTCAAGCCTCGTGGGTGGTGTGGAGGCCAATAAATAACTACCGAAGAGAATGATTGACAACAACAACGCTTTAACAATTTATGAATATTAGGATAAGTAAAGCAGCTGAAATACAAGATGGAGAAAATCCTTTAAAAAAAAAGCAAAAAACTAACAATGTTTAAACGTTGGACACCGGGTAAAATTCAGGAAATAAAAAAAAAAACAAAGTTTTAATTGATGTCGACACAAGGAAGTTGTGGTTGTAATTGTTATAGACAAAATGGAAAATCAAAAAATAAGCACACAAAGGAGCAATTTTTTCCTTCAGTCATAAAACAAAAATTGAACGGACAACTAGATTGCTTAGTCGAATGAAACCTTGTGTGTGTTTATTTTGTATGTAAATCTCTGCAAGAACTGGTGGTTCTCAAAATAAACTAAGTGTTTTTCCTCTTCTTTTCCCTTCACTGCTGAGAGACAGAGAGACAGTGAGAAGAGCAAAAACAATGGACTATTGTTGCTAACAGAATTTCTGGAGTTTCATGTAAAACAGTTGTTAAGGGAGCAAGTTACAAACCAAGTTTGTTTGGGTGTGCATATAAAACCCTCGAAGGGTTTTCGAGGAGAGAGGTGGAGAAGAGACTAGGATAATAATTGGTTGTTGGAGACAGATGGTCAGGTGTACAAAATTATTTTCTAATAATAATTCACTTACATCCTACTCAGGTCAAAAGGTCAGTACACCTTAAAAGTAGTTCATGAAGTTCAGGTCAATAATTTTAAGGAATTGACCAGAAATAACTACGACTGTTAAAAAACACACTGCTATTAAAAAGTACTCTATATTTTATTTAGGCTTAAAATGCGAAGCACTCGGTGAGGATCGCACTCATTAATGATCTGCGAGACTAGTTAAGTGAGTATTGCTGCACGGCGTGACGAAAGCTTAGATTAACTTAACTGAGGTAATATATAACCCGAGATTACAATAATAGGAATATTCAGTGATCTATGGAGTATAAGAGGTTTGGCTGCGTTGGAAAAGATTATGAAGTTGATCATTAACTTTTTCTTCTTATCCCCATTCACTTATTATCTTCTTTTGTTGGTTGAAAAGAAACGAATGATAGAAAAGACATGGGGATACTTTCAAACTCAACTGCTATTCCCAGGTTTACAACTATTTTGTGGGAATGTATGTTTTCCTGGACCAGTAAAAATAGCCGTGCTCCTGTTCGAGAGGTCTATCGAGAGCTGAGAAAAAGGTTCTTTTTGGCGCCATAAAGCCCATATTTTTAGAAATTACCCTTCCTGTCAGAGGCCTCCTGAGAGGTTGTTATTTTTCGTATTTAATAATTCTATTTTGTGTTTATTTATTTATTTGTGTTTTTTTTTTTAATTTATTATTCGATCCCTACAGATTCTGCCTGGTATCCACCCTGATTGTATCGCCTGCAAAGGCGTAAGAACCCCTTCCAAAAACAAAGGGGGGGATGCCCTGAGTATAACACTAAACTGCATCTGATGGAGAAGCTCCTGTTTTGGATCTTTGGGGAGTGTGAAGTACCCATTTTATTGTCATTATTCCTGTCATTACTCAAATAGATCTGTTTGATAGGAATTCTTGATATCACATAACTGTGTGCAAGGAAAAAACTCATAAGAAACAACTAAAAAATCTAAATATAAACGCGATTACCAAACTTCTAGACAAAATAATCTTAGACGGGTTGACTTACGGTTATAATCAATCAATCAATCACCTGGCACCCGTGCTGGGTGTTTTTGTGATATAAATATCAGGTGAGTCAAAGTCACTTCCCTCAAGACAGTACCTACCTCTTCGTCTAAAAGGAATAAGGGTTGAATATTTATCGCTGCCTTCCACCAAATAAAATTTCACACATGATCTTTTTTATAGTGGGAGTCTTAGGGAAGGAGGGGGGTCAGGCACCAACCAAGACTCGTACCCTGCTGGACTATGTTGGTCATAGGCTTACTGGGTGCAATATGAGCTAGATGACCCTGGTCGAACTTGGACTCACAAAGTGCAATGCGAGTCCGGCACGTATGTCTGCTCATAGCTTGAACTAGACCTGAAGGTCTTGTGCTATGCTGTTCTATCAATGATTGTTCGCCCACCTAAAAGTGGCCAGGCTAAAGCCGGGGCTCCTCTGCTTCAAATCTATCATTGAATAAGGGCTGAGTTTATTGCCTTGCGCCCTAATGCAGAAAGCCGATGGGACATGAACAATTTTTGCCTTTGCCCCTTGAGAGGCATGATTCCTACGCGCGCCAACGGCGTTAATCGGACCTTGTGTTACATTCCAATACCGTGGCGGAATGGGATGGATAAACCCCATTCAATGAGGCTCGAACATATACCAAGAAGTCTCCAAGGCAATGCAACTAAGTTGTGTAAGTTTCGTATTATTTTCTAACGGGACAGATTGACAAATATATAACCCGAGATTACAATAATAGGAATATTCAGTGATCTATAAAAATTTAAAAAATAAATAAAAAAATAAAAAAATAAATTTGATAAAAATTAGATGGGAAATGTGGCTTTGTTTCCTCTTCAAAATCCAACATATAATTTTTACCTAAACTTGATCATTGGTGGTGTTAGAAGCAAGGAAGCAACTACTCATACATACATACATATATATGTATATATACAGTGGTAGAAATAAATATAAGACACCCCATTAAATTGTTAATAATTTTCTTATTAATGCACAAATTCCTCTGAAAATTTGTGTGTGGTATCTTGATCCGATGGGTATTAGTATACATATTCGATTTTATAACAACTTTCCACCAACAAAAGTTAGTTAGAAAAATACGTTTTCGAGGGTGGAAATAAGTATAAGAAAGTTTTGAAAATTTGTACTTAACAGCAAATTTGTACAAAATTCAATATTTAAATTTATCCCCTTTCAATCGTAATACTTCAAAACAGTTGTTTTGGATTGAATCAATGAGTTTTCTGAGAGTTTCAGGTGGAATTTCATTTTAATACTGTTTAATGCAATATTTTAAAGTTTCTCTATCTTCAAATTGACGTTTATTTTTGTATACTTTTCTTGAAAAAATTCCCTACAAATTTTCTATTGGGTTTAAATCTGGATACTTGGTGGGCCAGTCCAAAACTTCAATATTTTTTGCTTTAAACCAGTCTTTCGTGATCTTAAAAGTGTGTATGGCTGCGTTGTCCTGTTGAAAAATGGCATTATTGGTGTCTAGACGATTCACCACACTAATATATCGAGCAGAGTTTTGCTTCCCTTTCATCACAACTAAATCAGCCTTTCCAGACGCAGAAAAAGCTCCCCAAACCATAACAGATCCTCCTCTAAATAATCTTTTTGAAAACAGCTGTTTCTCTTTACTTAAATCATGCCACTAACACTGGGAGCCGTCGGACCCATCCAAATTAAACTTTTTCTCGTCGGAAAACACCACGGTTTCCCCATTTCTCCTTTGACTATGTTATTTTTTTCTTTACCCAATCTACGTGCATCTTCTTGTGTTTAACAGTTAAAGCAGGGGCTGTTCTCCCTGTTTCGATATACGAGATTTGGCGATTCACGAAGTTGAACTTTTCATGGAGTAATGGGTAAATTTTGAGATTTTTGCAGATCTCTTGAGCTTGATTGTCCTTTAGACGCTTCTAGAAAAAGTCGACGTCTGGCTGCACTTGTAATTTTAGGAGGACGACCTGGACGTTTTCTGGTACCATATTATTCAGGGTCCTTTAGATAATTTCTCACAACTGTTCGGGGTCTCGACAGTTCTCTTGCAATGAACTTATAGATTTTCCTTCCAGTTTATAGGCAGAAATTTGCCTTTTTTCATTTTCATTAAGGGGGGGTAGGCATTTTGCAGTAAATGTATTCAATTATGAAAGGTTTAAACAGGACTCACATGGTTTAAATTCGTAATAAGAGTCTTTTTATAATCTGCGCATGCACTTCTTCTTTTGACATTCTGATGAAAACCGGATATGCAATTTTCCAAAACTGTCTTATAGTTATTTCCACCCTCAAAAACGAAGTTTTGTTAATAACATTTTTTGGTGGAAAGTTGTTATAAAATCGAATATGTATACTAATACTCATCGGATCTAGGTACCACACACAAATTTTCAGAGGAATTTGTATAGCAATAAGAAAATTTAATGGGGTGTCTTATACTTATTTCCACCACTGTATATATATATATATATATATATATATATATATATATATATATATATTAAACATAATAGACATTTTATGCCTACATATTTTCTTCTGGATCCGTTCGAATTCCCATATTACTTTTATCGTATTCGGGAGGAATTGATTTAGGTATTGTCCATAGTTGTATGTATCCCTAGTACTTTCTGCCCGACTTTGGGCCATCATCAGGGGAGAAAGTACTAGGGATACATACAACTATGGACAATACCTAAATCAATTCCCCCCGAATACGATAAAAGTAATACGGGAATTCGAACGGATCCAGAAGAAAATATGTAGGCATAAAATGTCTATTATGTTTAATGAAATTTGCATTAACGAAGAAATGCTGCCTATATATATATATATATATATATATATATATATATATATATATATAATCTGCCCGAGTAAAGAAAATTAAATATTTTGTTTGTGTGTATATATATATATTATATATATATATAATCTGCACGAGTAAAAAAAAGTAAAGTAATAAATATTATATATATATAATATATAATAAAATAGATTTTGTTTTAGATTGGTTATATTAACTTATGAATCACAGTTTTATGTTTTTTTGATAGTTTATTAACTGCATGAGATTTTGTTTTAATTTTAAAATAGTTTTCTCAAGTTAACTGCACGAGTAAACTAGGATTTTATCGAAATAGTAACTTTTAGAAATAGTCTTGGGACAATGTAATATAATCGTAAAGAAAAGTTTAAGTGTCAATTTTCTTCCGGTGCGACTATTTTATATAATCTTGTATGATGCAAGTTTGTGTCGAATTTACCAGAGTTTGGTGACCTTTTCAACTTATCATCGAATTTTTGACATTCTGAGCTATCGAATCCCATGATACATTTTATTTGTTTTTCCAGAATTATGCAAGTGATCTGGAGAGTAAGGATTTTTGCCAGACTTCAAAATTTTTTTCTTTTTCTAATCATTTTAATTATTCATTTAAGATCTCTTGGTAGTAAGTGGCAAGGTTTAAGCTGGAACCAAATTTTCATTATTTTTTTTATTTTATATCATTTTCTTCTTTTTACCTTTTCTTTGTGGATAGTTAGTTTGGGGGCAAAAACTGTGACAGGTTCATAATTTTATTGACCTGGACCTGCCAAGAGAAAGAGGGGAGAAGACACATCACAAGATTCAGGTTAGTCGTCGACATTTAAGGAGGAAGGGAGGGGAAAATAACAAAACGAAAAAAGAGATAAAGAGTGGAAGGTATAAAAAAAAAAATGCGTATAATAAATAAGTTGAACAACAATGCGGAGACTGTGTATGTAGACAAAAAAAAAAAAAAAAGGTTAACACCCTATTTTTCTTCTTTTTTTTTAATTTTTATCTTTGCCACTTCCTTTTGACCCTTTAGAAACTAGACAAAAAAAAACAAAAAAAAAAACGAAACGAATATGGAACGGTGGCCACAAAAATAAAATAAAAATTAATCGTAATCGAAATCGTCTCCGCCTTGTCTGCGGGTCTTAGAAAACGCTGACTGTAACATTTGCAGTAGGGTAAGACCCCTTCAAAAAAAAGTGAGTGTACTGGGTATGACGCTAAGCTGCATCTGATGATGCAGCTCCAGTTCTGGGGAGTATGGTGCACCCATCCGTTGCTATTCCAGGTCCACTCTGGCCTGGAGTGGTAGTACCTGTTAGGGCCCCATCTATGGGTAAAAATGATATGTTTGAAAATTATTTGTATTAGATAGGAATACTTAATACGATATAAGTGTGTGTAAATTATTTGTATTAAAATAGTTACTTGAAACTACAATTATTTACTAAGGATTATCATTATTATTAGTCACTTGAGACCATATAATTGTGCCAACCAATTATTATTATTAAATATAAATAGTTACTTGAAACCATATAATTGTGAATGAAATAGTAGTATTACATAAAAGTACTTGAAACCATACAACTATGTATAAATAATTTGTATTAGATAGAAATACTTGATATAGAACTGTACGCAAAAAAAAATCTCTTAAAACATACAATGCAATTCTCTGGGCATAAAATAACCTTAAAATCAGTCAACCCCACCAAACATGGAGAAGAATATTTTCATGCAAGTAGATTTTATTTGGTTTGGGATGTTGAAGGCTTTTCTTGAACTAACTAGTTTATCTTCATTTTTGATTATCATAATAAATTCATATTTTTTTTGACAATAACTATCAAGTCTAAAAATGACATTTGTTTGTTTTTTTCTGTCTTAAGTCAGAATTGAAAGACCAGTATTTAAGCATTGATTGATGTTTTTTTCCTATCTTCTGAATTTTTCCTAAACAATTTATCATAGTTAACTGAATTATAGAAGCTGAGTATCTGATTCATGATAATTTATGATAGGATTATTTTTATATGGATTAACAATTCACAATGGGCTGAATTGGCTGTTTAGTAGACATTTGGATTGAATGATGCAAATTTGTCAAAAAAAATATGATAAACCATGGGCACATGTTTATGGGCCAGAATTTCACCAAGAATCCATTCATGACCTCTAAATAGGACATGATAGTATCAAGCTAAATGAAATAAGTAAACAGCTTAACTTTTATTTTTGCTTCAAACAATGGAATTATGCATATCATGTACTTGATATTTATATAGGAAATCAACTTTGACCACAAAATATTAGCAACTGAAAGAAAATATTCATTGTGGATGTTTCCCAAATAGCCAATGCAGAACTGAATGAAATTACTTTAAAAAGATAGCATGTAGGTCCTTGTTTTAGGATATAAGTAGTATATTCTACCATGGTGCTTTCATATTTGTGTATATGTAGAAAATATTTAGATCTTTTTTTTCACCTCTATCACCCATTCCCCCCCCCCAAAAAAAAGAACCATCTAAAGATCTTTATGGGTCATAAATCATCATTGGTCATTATCAAAATAGAAATTTACTTGGGAGTAATGGCAATGAAGCAATACTTCACACTCTTCAGATCTCCAGAACTGGAGCCACACTATCTGATGCAGTTTAATGTTATACCCAGGCCACCTCCTTTTCTGGGAATAAATATCTTCAGGCAAATGGGTGAAATTCAGACTGGTATAAACCAGTTTGAATTTCAAATTTCGAAGTTGGTCCCGTTCATTTCTTTCCCCTCATTTTATCTGGGATGATGTAGAGTTGATTGGTTGTGGTACCAAAACCAAAAATAAAACTTATTTCCTGTTTACTAACTATGTGACAGATATAAAAAAAAAACAAAAAAACTGTAGCATTCTCTCCATGGAACTGGAGATAAGTGAAACCAATTGGTAGTAAAGATTGACATGTCCTCAGATTGTGCTGACATTTGAGATATACATGCCCATGCCGAGTGCCACCAGTAAAAGCAATGAGCAACAGGCACACTCCCACCAAACAGTGGATAATGGAATTCTCTGTTGAATATGTAGCTAATGCACCAAGTCAGTTCCGGCTGCAATTTCACCAGTGGAACCACCAACAGTGCACTTATGCATAATCAACTTCATCTATTTGAAGGAAGGAGTTGTCTTTATTTTGAGGGACTTCCATACGTAGAGATTTTTTGAATATCAAGTACACAAGACACATACATATCTCCTCCTGGCAAACTTTCTTGGTTTCCATGTATAAAATTCATATCCAGTTCAGCTTTTAAATGGAGTGTAAAGCATTTAGTGTTGCAGCAGGGAGTGGAAAGAATAAATTCTTTGGGAGGATATGAGTCATAGCCCAAGTCAAATGCAATTCTTGATAAGTTTTAGAGAAAGGAAAAATTATTCAACTGTGTGTAAGCAAATGATTGATGTTTAATTGAATTGTTAATGTTAAATAGCAGTACTTGAAAATATCTGTGTGCAAACGAATGATTAATTGTAAATTTGTATTAGATAGAAATGCATGAACCCATTTAACTGTGTGCAAAAAAAAAATGATGATTTGGCATTAAATAACCTACAATGGTTGATATGCTATTAAACCAAACCAAACCTAAAAATCATTATTCTACTAACATAGTTCTCCTCATAAAATGTTGCAATTCTTTATGTATAGATCTGTACATTATCTCTCTTTCACTTTTTTCTTCACATTCTTACTTGCCCTTAGAATATGCTGACTGTATCCCCTGCAGAGGTGTAAGACCCTTTAAAAAAGGAGTGTTCTGGGTATAATATTAAACTGCATCTGATGGTGAGGTTGGAGAGTGTGGTGTACCCCTTTATTGCCATTACCCCCAGGTCTAATATGACCAAGAATGGTAGTACTTGTTAGGATTCTGTCTATTGGTCAAATTGATCTGTTTAAAAATCATTCATATTTGATAAGACCATATGTAAAATAAAACCCTCTTAAACTACACAAAAATGTAAATATGTACATACTATGAATATGGTTCCCTAACCTCTAAGCATAAAATAACCTGAGATGAGTTGACATGCCCTTAAAATCAATCAATAGTTACAGGTACAACCTTAAACTTTATATTCTACTGTTTTATCAGTTCTCAAGAAAGGTCCCAGTATTTTCACAAATTTTTTATTTCTTTCTTATTAACAATGTGGTTCACTAGTACAGCAACCTCTATCATCTGACAGGTCTTTTCTTAGTTTATAATTATCACATGTAGTCTTTTTGCTTGGTTGGTCTGGATGCCCAAGTCCCAGATGATCTTATTGTTTATATTTTGTAGAACAGCCTCAATTTTCGGTTGATACCATTCATTTACATTGTCAGTTGAAAGTTTTATGCCTGAGTGAGTTAAGCATAGTGATTATCAAAATAAAGGATTTCTTTCCAAAGTTTACATGTGCTATTATAAAAAGTAATAAAAGTGTGCACATTGTGCTCTGAAAGAGAATCCAATGATTGTGCTTAGTAACAGAAGGATTATGAGATTTAGTAAAATATGCAAGAAATGGACATTTTATAATACAAGTTTGCTCTCAATCACTTTGAAAAGAATTTTTTTTTAATTTTCATTCTCTATGCTAAATTTATATTGAATATCAAATCATTGGCTCATATTAATATAATTCAACAAATGTCCAGCTATCCTTACTGCTCAAAGGGACTTGTGTCAGACATTGGCTATTTTTTAAGATTGTTATTGTAAAAGGTGGTGCACATCCTTGATTTTGTTTCTATAATTTGTGGTTGAAAAGTTATGGTGCTTTGAAGTTGAGTTTTACTGAAAATTAATGATAAGGTTTTTGCAAGCAAATTTATCATTGACATTGTGGTGCAATCTTTAAAATGGATTTCTAGCAAAGGTATATACTAATTTAAGACAAAATACACCTATGCTGCTGTTTTGTGGGATGTTTCTTCCAGGATTTGTTTGATATAGCTCGTAGGATTCTTGTGATTTTCCTGTCTAGTTTTTTCTCTTAACACTTAGTCAGCATTCATGTGGTGCATCCATATAGTAGAATTGACACAACTGCTGCATGGAAGAAATTGCATTTTATTTTATCAGATAAGTCAGACTTCCATATGATCTATAACCTATCAAGAGTAGTCCATGCCTTTGCTAGGCACATATTGAAGATTACCATATATATATATATATATATATATATATATATATATATACTAAAACAAAGACCTGCACACTTTCTCTTTAAAGTGATTTTATTCAGTTCTTGCTTGGCTAATTGGAAAACATCCATAATCAAAATCTTCTTTAAATTGCTAATATTTTGAGGCCAAAGTTGATTTCCAGAATAAATACCAAGTATATGACATGAATAATTCCATTGTTAGAAGCAAAAATCCAATTCAAACTGTTTGAATTCATTGTATTTAGTTTGATACTATCATGCACTATTAATCCAAAGTCTGGATTTAGATGTAATTGTGTTATTCTTTTGTACTTTTACCTGTGTGTCAAAAGTCTAATAAATACTAAATTATCTCCAATGTAGAAATATTTAGTGGTAATAAATGGATTCCTTGTGAAATTCTGACTCATAAAAATATGCCCATTGTATGGATTATCATTTTTTTTTTGACAAATTTGCAATGTTCAACCCAAATGTCCACAAAACTGCCAATTTAGCCCACTGTGCCATTTTTTGTACTAATTTCAATCAAACTTTCAGGAATTGTTAAACTGTTCTAGAAAATCTGGCTCTAAGTTTTTTTTAAACATGAGATCAGACTTTCATCCTCTATGTCTTACTGTTCTAACTCTAAAATGATGTTCATCTCATATTTACCCACATTTTTTGACCCTAAACCCTCTCTATATGCACTTAGACTTTCTCTGTCACAATTGTTGAGTTGCTAAGGGAGAATTTATTTAATCTCAACTGTCACCTGGCTTTTAAAAAGGCTTTCAGAAAAACTTTAATTTAGATTACCTCTCCACATCAAGAAAATGATAAAATCAGATATTCAACATACTAATTTTTAAGAGTTTTTGAAATCTCCAAATGAACCCAAAGCTATTTTTTCTAAGCCATGTTTGGTGTAAATAATGCAGTAACCCATAGTAAATAAATAAAAACAAATAAAACATCCTTTAACTACACATAATTATCCTAAACAATAAAAATGACTCAACATTCATTATTTTTAATAATAACCATCTTATAACCCACATTTAATATGAGTAAATACTGCAAGTTAATAATAATACAACAGATCTGCCATTTTGACATAAGCCTACTGGTAAACAATTCATAGTATATATTTATGTAACCCTTTTGCTACAGGCAGGATACAATACAGTCAATTTTTAATTGGAGTACAGCTGGTTTGAATTCAGTGTTTTCTTTCTCCGACCCAAGTTTAAAGAACCCAGTCCTTACAACTATTTACCCATAGCTGAAAGGAGAACAGATGGATTCATAACTTTTCCAAGAGCATTAGCCTGAAGGGAAACACAACCTCATTCAGGATTTGAACTTGGGTTGTCAATTCTATTTCCTATAATGATAACTGTTATGCTATTTATATTATGTACTGTTTTCATTGTTTCTCTCAGATTTATCTTACTTGATTAACAACTCAATTCTGTGTCAGGGCATCACACCGGTACTTATTCCTCCAAAGCAGTCAGATATTAAGTCTGAAGGGATTATTTCAAATGTTTTTTCTCTATCAAATGATAAGTTTTTATGTAGTATCATAGAGACAGATGGTGAGAGAGCGAGTCAAAGGAATCAGTGCCATCATGATAATGATAGAAGTTTTTGTTTATTAAAAAAAATGGCGAGGTTGCAGTCCTGGAAAGAGATCTGAATGAACACTCTAGGGAAGAGTCAAAAGGACACTGTGAGGTGTCTGTTGAAGAGGAATCAGACTTAGAAGAGACTTGGATGAGCAATCAGCTTGAGTTTGGCTCAATAAGACTGGAGATAAAAAAATATATGACAAAGCAATTTTTCTTCACTAAAGTCTACCCAAACAAAAAAAACTTACAATGTACAACTTTTGATAAAAAGCTTTGCAAAAGTGATCAATCAAAGCTTTTATTTACGATCTAATAGGTAAAGATTTTTTCTTAGTGAAATCAGAATTGATTTATTAGATACTTATGATAAGTATTTTCTCTTCAAAAATCCTGAAATGAATTTATTTCCATACACATTAGTTTCCAAGACAATTTTCAAAATTATTTCAGTACTTAGAATGGATTCAGAAATTGCTGAAGTATTATCAGCTTCCTTCATTTTGACAGCCAAGTTCTAATTTAAGTAAAAATATATACATATATTTTCCCTCTGATTAGTAGTCATTCAACTGGTGAAAGAAATACTTTGTTTATTTGTCATCTGATAAATCTTTTTTCTGAGGGCCAAGGTGTGTAAATGAATGGCAGTTAACTGCATAAAGTTATCAATGAATTTAGAAAACAACTAGGCCACAGTTGTGGATCTACATTTTGCGGGCTCTGAAGATAGTACAGTTATGAGAAAGTTTGCACATTTAATAACCTTTTTATCTTTATTATTTTATATTGATTATAATATTTTCTAAATGTCCTTTCTTATTCAGAAGAAATAAACATTTTTAAAGAAATGTAGAGTAAAATAACTTCTGGAGCCCCTCTGGGATTAGAAGCCTTGAAAGTTAAGCTTCATTAGTTTCAAAGCACATTTGTCCCTGCTAGGTTGCTATTCTGTATTTAATGGACTAAGGCATTTCTTTGTTCTAACAGAGAATTTTTCATCAGGAGAATGGTAAACATATTTGGTAAATTGTCCCATTGTAAATTGCTTTTTTATCACTTTCTATGTTTTTCTATAAAAAAAAAAAAATTTATTACTTTTTCTGACAGCAAATGAAAGGTGTAACCTTTATATTATTTTAAGAGTATCAGTTTTTTTTAGGTGAGTACAATTTATATATAGTCAAATAATCATTCTTCAGTTGTTTCTTACAGTGGAAAAAATACCAGAAATTTCCCATGCTTTTCTTTTTATCAAGATAGAGGGATACATACACACAAAACAGATATTATGTATATGCACATTCAAACATATGCAAGGCATGGTTAGTGTAATAGTTATCATCATAGAAAATGAAGTAGAGACCCAAGTTTAAGTCCTAGACATAGCTACTTGCAATTCACTTCACACTAATGTCCTTGGAAAAGACAAGAACCTATCTGTTCTCTCTTCAGCTATGGGTAAATAGTAGGACAAACTGAGTTCTTTAGCTTTGGTTAGACAATTGGTCTAGGAGAAGGAAAACTCTGAATTCAAACCTCTGCTAAGAAATTGACCTTTTGTCACATTCTACTTGTGATTGGGTAAATGCATGAATATAAAAACCCACAAACACAAATGTATAGACATATGAAGACAGAAAACCTACTTTCCATGGTTTCCATAGTAGGATTAAAGTGTAGTATCAGTGCATCTTCTTTAGCTATATTCTTGTTTTGGAACAGGATACAGTAAAAAATTAAAAAAATATACTAATGTGAGATAGGTCATAAGGATTGTTGTTGTTTGTAGCCTTGCCCATATTATACACATGAAATCTCCTTATTAAAGTGACAATGAATCCCATAATGTATCCAAGGGGATGTAGTTAAATTCTGACAAGTTATATTGTTTTTAATGGCATATCAACCATCATGGGTTATTTAATGCCAAAACCATCCTTGCAGAAGAACAGTAATGGTACTATTTAACCCATAGTAGTGGGGATAAGGGGTTTCATACCTTTCCCAAGGGTACTAGTCTAAAAGTGAATGTATAAGCATGACTGGAGTTCAAACTTATTATGATGTTGCCATTCAGCACATTACCCACTAGACTATGGAACTTTTTTAGTTTAGATTAGTTTCTTTGTTGAATGGCATATCAACCTTTGTGGGTTATTTAATGCCAAAGCCATCATTCTTGAAGAACAGTGGTAGTACTATTTAACTCATAGCTAGAAGGATAAGACAGTTCATACATTTCCCAAGGGTATTTGTCCAAAAGTGAACATTATAACGTGACTGGAGTTTGAACTTGCTTACTATGATTCTGCAGTCCAGCGCTTTAACCATTACACCATGAGGACACCCCCTCTAGACCATGGATACTTCCTCTGCTTACTACAATGTTGTAGTCCATCATGTTAGCCACTACGCCATGGGGAATTATTCCCCAAATACAGACACATGAATTTGGATCAATAAGTCTGTAACATATAATTCTTTGCAGCACTGTGATTTAAAATTTTATTTTTATTTTTTCTCTAGTATTATTTAATTTAAAAACAACTCGAGTGACTGAATTTTAAAAGTAAACAATACAATAGCAGTTGAAGTGTAAATGCTTTAAGATGCTACAGCAATATCTGATAAAATCATTATTCTGAGTATAGATTTACTTCACTCAGAAAAGATTAAATGTCACATATGCTAATGTTATCAAATAGATCTTTCAAACTGTTTACATTGTAAAAACATAAAATCAAAATCATCACATTCAATTCATAGATGTCAATTTTCACTTTATAATGTTATGATGGGTTCTTAGAACCCTGAGCCAACTTAGAAGCCTCTTCACCCTGGTGGGCTCCTGGCTTGAAAAATAGCTAAAAATGTAAAAAGTTGTCATCTGCTATTTAGTTACCTTACAAGATATTAAATAAGAGGTTACAACATTCTATAGAGAATTAAAACTATTTTAAAAACTGATAAAATATAAAATTGCAAGATTTTATTAGAAATAGTGGTATAGAGATGGGGAATCTATGGCTGAAATTCCAGCTGCCTGGGTTTATTTACTTCTAGTTAGTGGCAAAAATACAAACCACCAGGCTTGATATTCACCAATTAATCAAATGCTTTGATAAAGAAGTTTCTGTGGAAAATAATTGCTTTTTTATGAAGAGGATACAGAATCATAAATGTGCATATAGACATATATGCAAATATATATATACACAGGCACTCTGTCGGTAAGGCTTAGAATATTCTGACTGTATCCCCTGTAGAAGAGTAAGACCCTCTCCCCAAAGAGATGTCCTGGGTATGATACTAAGCTACATGATGGTGAGGCTCTAGTTTTGAAGCTTTGAAAAAGTGGAGTACTCTTTTATTGTCATTACACCAAGAGCCACACTGATCCAGAGCAGAAGTACTTGTTAGGGTTACTATCTACTGATCAAATAGATCTGTTTAAAATTATTTGTATTCGATTGGACCATGTGTCAAAAACAAAAAAATCTCTAAAGAAACAACTACACAAAAGATGTATATATGAATATAATTTTCTAAACTCTAGATATAAAATAACCTTAGATGGATTGACAAGTTGGAGTAGAAATAGTAAGATAATCAAAATACTACACAATTACTCTCTTTTATAGTGTTTAATTCCTATTATCATTGAATGCCCTATAAATTATGCCTCACCCTCTAAGTACATATTTAATTCCCAACCCTCCAGCATAAGCAGGATGTGACATAGTCAATTTTTAAACAGAGTACAGCTTGTTTTTCCTAGTTGGTAGAGTGTTCGCCAATGATCCGGGAGACCGGTGTTCAATCCTGGGTTGGGTCATTCCAAAGACTTAAAAAAAAAAATGGTACTTGATACCTACTTGCTTAACACTCAGCATTACAAGGTACGTATCAAGGGAAAAGTGGAGCAATCCAGGGAAAGGAGTAGGACCCTCCTCTACACCTCGGTGTAGTAGCTATTGAAAAGGGAACCTTCGGGTCGTCCTCGACTACAGTTGCTAACTTTACAGCTTGTTTGAATTCAGTTTTCCTTCTCCAAGACTAGTTACCATACCAATGCTGAAGAACTTAGTCTACTCTATTATTTACCCATAGCTAGGGTGGAGGAGAATAGAGGGATTTATGTTTGTCCTATAGGATATTTGAATGAAGTAAAATGCAAACAGCCTTGTGAGGGATTTGAACTTGGTGCACTGAGTCCATATATGCTGGGGTTGAGTAAATACATACTTAATTTTTTGGGCCTCATCCTCCAAGAGGCTTACTTTAAATTGATTGTGTGTCACATCCCAACACCATGGGGGTTTAGTTAAAAAAATAATATACCACCTCCACTAAAGGAGGTTTGCTTCCCATAAGGTATCCTACATTAGATCTTGTGTCACATTCCAGCATTGTAGGGGGTTGAATAAAATACCAACTCTATCTTGAAATGCTAAAGGTGGGAAGGTGAGAGTTATGCAAAATTCCACCACTGGAACTCTGAACAATTATTATTAATTTTGTCAAGAATTTTCTTTCAGCTTTCAAAAGTTTTAAGCTGCTTTTTATCAAAACTCAGTCAAATATTAAATGAGTGAAGTTAGTTTTGTTTTTATTTTTTTTTAATGAAATGGGTTTTTCAGTTATGTTTTTTTTGCCTTTTATTCTCTTTAAAAGATCACTAATAATTCAAATCAATTTTTCTCAAAAATGGAGGTGTTTTCTTTTTTGTTGTGTTCTCATTTTGTGTCCATTTCCCTTGTTAGTTGGATAAAAGAAAAACAAGATGGTGTTAAGCATTAATATTGGATGCTTTGATTCGTATTTGGTCAATGGTTGAACTCTTGTAATCCAGGTGGGTTGTCATCAGTCTGTCTTTCTTTCTCTTATCCTGGTTGTTTCTCTCAGCATTTATATAGAATGGGATGATCCCATTCCTACTAAACAGCAGTGTACAAATAGTAGTTTTGTTAGGAGTAAGTTCGAAGATTTTTTAAGCTCAAAAGACCATTTTCAACATGGTTATTTTAGGCTCCAAAGGTGGCACACACACAAACTTTTTTTTCCACTAATAGTCAGTAATTGATCTCCACCAACAGAGGAGGAATATTCTTTTTTCACAGTTACTTTTGTATGCACAATTCATGACCAAAACACTAAAAAAATCTACAATCTAATGCACAATTGGTTGGTTGGTTGGTTGTGTTTTATGGGATATCAACCCTTGTAGGTTATTTCATGCCAAGCCCCCCCACTCTCTCTCTCTCTCTCTCTATATATATATATATATATATATATAATTTGTAAATGAATAGTTTGTAGGTAATATTTTTAAACAAGCCAGAGCTCATTTGTTTGCACACAGTTAAATGGTTTCAAGTATTACTATCTAACATTAATAATTCTTGTTTGCACACAGTTAAATGGTTTCAAGTATTGTTATTTAACACAAATAATTCTATTCAAGATTATTCATTTGCACACAGTTTAAGGATTCCAAGTATTGCTATGTAATTCAATTTAACATCATTCATTTGTTTGCACACATTTAAATGGTTTTAAGTATAGAAAATCATTAAATATTTCTATTTGACACCTAGATAGGACCAAACAGGTGCCACCACTCCTTGTCAAAGTGGATCTTGGAGTAATGGCTATGAAGGAGTGCTCCACATTTGCCAAAGCTCCAGGGTTCTAGTCTCACTACCAGATGGTTTAGGGTCATATCTAAGACACTTGTGAAAGGTGGGGGCTTACCCCTCTGCAGAGCCAGCATATTCTATAGCCCCAGCTGACTGGGTTATATACACATTTGTCAGTGCTGTTGGTTTCCATAAAGAAGCACATTCTGTCAATGTGAAACATCCTTATGCAATAGGTAACTTTTATAAGACAATATTTTAATCAAGAAATGGAGAGACTAGGATGTTAATAAACAAAATTATACTAGGGTGAGTTTTGAAATATTTTGTTATCATGAGGCATAATTCATCTGCTACAGATGCTTTTGCTGAATTTGTGAAACTGACAAATCATACTGGACTGTGAGATGATACTCTCTGGGTTCTACTTGCCAGATTTGCTTCTATGCCTTTGAGCACAGCCTTGGATTCCAGAATTTTAAACCTTCCTGATCTTGTAACCAGAGCAAAATTTCTTCAACCATCTGGTTACTGTACTGTCATCAACTGCACTTTCACACAACAAATATTTTTAATTGCTTCAATGATATAATGGCCCAGTTTGAACTTGTAAAGTATAAGCTTCTGATTTAGACTACATTGCATGTTCATCTGCATGGTTTTCACATTGAACCTATGCACAATCAGTCAGTGCACCAACTACTACAATACTACCAACCACTACTGGTATCTTCCACAGCTTAAATTGCTTTGGTCATGTGATATATGTGCAGCAAACTAGCACACCCCTTCATATAAAAGGTGTTCAAATATGTTTGTCATAAAACAACATAATTGTTTCTCAATGGTTCTTTACTGAATTTGACATGGAGGTCCAGGCATCTTTGGACCACTCCCAGACAATATCAGTAAAATATTGATATGTTTTTAATTAACAATGTGGCTACATTCCAATGATAGGAAAATGGCTGAAGTGATGTGAAATAATCTTCTCCCACCAAACCATGCAACCAATTCTGCACTCTATCCAAAGTAGACAAAATAAGAGGAACCTGACCAGATATGAGAATTGTATTCAATCTTGCCTTTAATAACTGAAAAGTTTGGGGAGAAGTTCTTTGTGCCATATCTTAGGATAGTTCTAATACCCTCAAAATAAGAATCAAGTCTACTATATACATGGTCATTTTTTTGTATTCATATTATATACTTTGGAAAATATGTTATTTTCAACTTTTTTAGGTTTGGTTTATTTGTTTGATGGCATATCAACTTCCAATAGGTTATTTAATGCCAAACTTTGATTCATTTGTAAATGTCTCATTATAATCATAACTATTTACATTTTCAACATTCCATTGCCATCATTTTTTACTACATTTTTTTTATTTGACAATAGTAATAATTTGTTAGCACACAGTTATATGGTTTCAAGTATTCCTATTTAACCCCAATAATTTGCAAGCAATTATATGGTTTCAAGCAATTAATAATTATGCTTAGTAAATAATTATAACTTCAGGTAACTATTCTTAATATAAACAATTTGCACAGTTCTACAGTATCAAGTATTCCTATCTAATACAAATAATTTTAAAATAGATCTACTTGACCCATGGATAGAATTCCAACAGATAATACCACTTTGGATCTGAGTGAACCTTGGAGTAATGACAATGAAAGGCTGATTCCATGCTCCCCATGCTTCAGAATGTGAACCTCACTATCAGATGTAGTTTAGAGTCATATGCAAGACACCTCTAGGAGTGTGGCCTTATCTCTCTGCGGGGAATATAGTCAGCATATTCTAATCCCCACTAACAGGGCTATTTAACTTTTTTTAAATATTTTTTAACCTGGCAAAAATTATGGACTTAGGACACTTAGAGGATGTTCACACAGGTTTTTTATTTACCAGTAAATGAATTAATAACAGATGAGTAGTAAAACATTTTTCATATAATAACCGGACATTCTGGCTCATAAAATATTCCTTAAATAAACTAGATTGAATTATTTAGATCAATTGTATATCTTTTAAAATCAAATTTAATCTTATTTAAAATTTTTAGGGGTTAGGTGAATACAGTAGTTATAATCTCAGCCCCATTAACAGGGTTATTTAACTTTTAAAAAAATATTTTTATACAAGTCCTCATTTTTTTCATAGTCAGCTCTGTTTCCTGCTAACACGTTGAGTATCAAATTGAAGAACAAGAATTGTTGTCTATCACCAGAACTCTTCTTGACTAAAATACATTTCTGTTAAAATCATTTTTGTTCTATGTGTTGCAATTCAATTTAGAATCACAAAAACATACAGCATGTAAAAGATATAAATAGTATTTTTTTAAGTCATAAATTTAACATTAACACTGAACACATCTCAAAAGCTTTCCACATTATAGCACCCTTGAAAGAATTCAACTAACCCTATCAGCTAGACTTAAAATATGACTGTTTCCTCTGCAGAGGATTTTTCTGGGCATGATATTAAACTACATCTGATGGTGAGGCTCCAGTTCTGGAGATCTGGGGAGTGGGGAGTATTGCTTCATTGCCATTACTCTCAGGCCCACTCTGACCCAGAGTGGTAGCACCTGTTAGGGTCTCATCTATCTATCAAATAGATCTGTTTAAAAGTTATTTGAATTAGATAAGAATACTTGATACCATAGGACTATGTGCAAAAAACTGAATATACAATGAATGCAATCCTCTAACCTCCAGGCACAAAATAACCTAAGATGGGTTGACATCCCATTAAAAAAATTCAAAGAATTTATCAGTATAGATTTATTTGTTTTGTCGTTAAAAAAAAAAAAAAAGATTGGGCAAATATAATAGCATGCAAAAAATGTATAAAATCTCATAAGACATTTAAATTTAACAAAACAATATATATACATATCTGGTACCCTGGTAATATCGGGTACTTCTGCTAGTTGATAATAATAATGATAATACACTTTTAATATTGTTTTGCCTTTTGGTAAATGTATAAACTGCTACTATTAAGTCTTATTCAAATTTCTACACTTTGAAGTTTGATAATCAAGACATTCATTCACATGCTTCTAAAAGTTGCTGTTGTAATAGGTACAAATATTTACTGTTCGACTAGCTTTTTGTGCAGCTTTACTTTTCCCGCTCCAATCCCAAAACAAAGAATCTTTTTTTCATATTGGATGTATGCAGCCATCTTTATTCATTCCCTTCTCTATTGAAATCCAGAGAAAGAAACTTTTCTATAGGACAGCTGGAGCAGATTAGCTTAATAGGAGACAGGATGCATTATGGGAAGCATAATTGAAAGCCAGTTATTTATATCAGTTGGGGTAAGTCAGTGTAATGTATGCCAAGAACAAAAGAAAGGTAAGGCAATCAAGGTTCACTTGCAACAGGCAATATACATACATAGGAACTGAATTGTAGCTGAGGTAAATTGTCAGTCTAATTTCGATAGTTATGCCAAAAGGCTGACTGGTAATCAAACTAATAACCTTCATGATAAAAAAAAAAGCAAGTTTGTTGATATTATTGTTACTTGCTTTTTTTCATCAATGCTTTTTTATTTATCTATTTATTTTTATGCATTTAATCAGATATTATGTATTGAGCTCACGTGTAAAGTGAGATTGCAAATCAAGAACTTGGAAAAACATTTTTACAGCTTTTAGAAGCATCTTGCTGTAAAATAGTGCTTAGTAATCACTCAAGAGACAGTTAGAAATAGATAAATAGAACATCACTCAAATACTCTGAAAAAGTCCATTTTGAAAGATGTGTAGTTGGTTATATCAGCATTGAAGAAGATAACTTGTATGCTAAGCTTGACTCATTTTTTAAAAGAAGATAGTAACTAATACTCAACATGAACATCATCCTGTTGGAGTTACTCCTTTATTGCCATTACTCCTAGCTTCACACTAACCAGAGTGGTAATACCATATAGGGTCTTATCTATGGGTCATGTTAGATCCATTTGAAAACTATTTGTTTTTGATAAGACCATGGATAAAAAAATCTCTTAAATAACTGTGGGAAGTCCCTGTGGTGTAGTGGCTAATGTGATGGACTGCAACATTATAGTAAGTGAGTTCAAATTCCAGTCATGCTATTACATTTATTTTCAGACCAATACTCTTGGAAAAGGTATGAACACCCTTATCCTCCAACTATGAGTTATACAGTACCACTACTGTTCTTCTATTAGGATGACTTTGGCATTAAATAACCAATGAAGGTTGATATGCCATTAAACAAAAAAAAAAAAAACTGAAACCTAAACCAATAATTTCAGACATTATTTTATTACTGAAATTTTAGTTTGTTTCAATTTTAAAATTTAAATGATGTACAACAGAACAATTTATGAAGTAATGATGCCTCAATGAAGCCAACATGATGATGTCTAGATGACTGCATTGATGCTTAATGATGATATCTTGATGAAGCCTACATGATGATGTTGAGATGACTGCATAGATGTCCTAATGAAGCCATTAATATTTGTGTCATTGCACATCCTTACTTTGTTTTCCATTTTTTTTTCTGGTTACATCTTCTCAAATATTATCTTATTCACATCACATAAGAACAACTTCAGCTATAGTTTGGACATTACTGAGATGCATAATTGTGTTTAATAATAAGTAGTTTTGAATAAAAGAAATCAAATGGGTGCTATTTGGAGGTTATTTATTCATTGCCACTATTAAATTTTTAAGCAATAAAAAACATAAAGCATGTTTGATGGTTGGTTGGTGTTTTATGGCATGTCAACCCTTGTGGATAATTTAATGCTAAATTCAGTTATATGATTTGCAAGTGGATAGTTTGTTAATAACTTTATTTTCAAACGAGTTAGAGCTCATTTGTTTGCACAGATAAATGTTTTTAAGTATTGCTATTTAATATCAATGTTTCGATGAAGCCTACAAGATGATGTCTAGATGAAGCCTACACAACATCTATTCTTTCTAAACTTTGTCTAGGTGATTGGGAGCCAAATGGAGAGAAAAAAAATTAAGTTAGTCTTGAAAATTTTTGAGCTGTGAGTTTTGGCAAACTTAACTAATTTTGATAAAATTCATGTCATTTTATACAGAATTTTATTCTGAGTAATGTTTTTGTATTACACCAAATCACAAAATTAAAAATAGAAAAAATTGAACTAACATCAGATGTCTGAACAATGAACTACTTTGTGTCTATTTTGGGTTAAAAAAAAACATACTTAAGATGTAATGAAACTGGGGAAAGGTACTAGAGACGTAATGAAACTGGGGCCACATTGTCTGCTGAAATTCCATTAACAGACAAACTCACAACAGCATGACATAATCATGTTAATTCTCAAGAACTTTAACAGCTTTGATTTGGTTGGTGATAGCTACATGTATTAAACATTGAGTTGGTGGCACTAATACATATGGTAAGGAGTCCCCATGGTGTAGTGATTAACATACTGCACGGTAACATTGTAGTGAGTTTGAACAAGTTACATTATTGCATTCACTTTTGGATTAATTCTCTTGAGAAAGATATGAACCCCCTTATCCCTCCATTTATGGGTTAAATAGTACCACTATTGTTCTTCAAGGATGGCTTTGGCTTTAATAACTTTGAAGGTTGATATGTCATTAAATAAAGAAACCAAAACAAACTAATACACTTGAATTCACCAGTCTTTGTAATTCAACTTAAAAAGAAAAAAAATTCTAATTTTCATTTTGAATATCAGCTTATTTGAAAATAAATTTCAAGTAAAAGCTCACTTCTAAAAGAAATTAAATAAAAAAATACTTGTTTGTATATATGAGATTAAATACTGAGGTACCTTGACTTTCTTTCTGCTAGACTAAAAGTAGTCAATATCTTACTACAGCCTTTGAACTTATAATAAAAATATCAAATATCTACCTAAATATGATGATCAACAATTAAGCTGAATAAATGATATATTTTAACAGCAAGTCAGCCTGTCTGGGGTTATTTTATGCCTAGAAGTTAGTGAAATACTTTCATTGTCTGTTCATATTTACATTGTTTGTGTAGTTGTTTCTTAAGAGTTATTTTTTTACATCTGGTCCTATCAAATATAATTTTCAAATAGATCTATTTAACCCATAGATTAGAACCCTAACAAGTAACTGTTTGGGTGTCTCCCATCTATGGGTAAAATAGATGTCTGAAAATCATTTGCATTTGATTAGACCATGTGCAAAAAAAAAGAACTTTTACAAAACAACTACACAAAAATGTACAAATGAATGGGATTCCCTAACCTTTGGGCATAAAATAACCCAAAACTGGATAATAGGCCATTAAAATCAATCAATCATAAATTGTAAGTATCAGCATTTAAAACAAGGAGTTATTATCTCTTGAAGTTGTTTGTATTCTTAAGAATTAACCCTTTCTTTGACGTTGATCATTGCAACAACAGTTCATTTTTAACACTGAGCAGTAATTGGAGCTACTTCTTTGTCTAAACTAGAGAACAATACTTCTTTTTTCTCAAAGTGTATAGTGATGACACTGCCACTCCTTCTAGTGGCAAAAAGTAGGACTTGGTTGACAGCCTTATTAGGGATTAGAGATGTATGTTACATCTGGTTAACCAGTTGTGGGACTGAATCACTTTGAATTCCATAGTCAATACAGTTATTATGCAACTTAAAAATATTCATCATCAAGCAGAAATAAAAACATTTTTATTCTAAACTTTATTCAATAACATATTCACAATTAAAAATTTTACTAGTATTTTTAAATCTTAATTTCTGTTGTTTTATATACTGTAGTAATAGTAGTAATATCATCTTGAATTTTTGTCATTAAATGAAGGATTCTCAAGTCTTAATAATAATTTTTGACATCAATGAAAATAATGCTAGTCAAAGATTAATCATGATTGACAATGCTTCAACTACTAAAAATATGATAATATTACTATTACTAATAATATGAGTTGTCAATGAGGCTTAGAATATGCTGACTATTCCCTGCAGAGAAGTAAGACCTACCCTCTAAAAAAAATGGGGGTGTTCTGGGTATGATACTAAACTGCATCTGATGGTGAGGCTCCACTTCTAGAGCTCTGGTGAGTGTGGAGTACCCTTTTATTACCATTACTTGCAGGTCCACACTGGTGCAGGGTGGTTAGTACCTATTGGGTCCCATTTAAAGTCAAATAGATCTGTTTAAAATTCATTTTATCAGATAAGAATACTTGCAATCATAAAACCAAATATAAAAAAACTATACAAAGAAACTATACAAAAAATATAAATATAAATATACAATGAATATGATTCCCTAACCTCTTGACATAAAGGAACTCCAGACAGGTTGATTAAAATTGATCAATCACTACCTGTCATTCTTAAATGGTCAACAATTTCACACACCCTCTGCAGAGGATACAGTCAGCATATTCTAAACCCATCTGTTAGGACAGTGTAAATAATCAGAGGCCTATGTGCCAGACTAAGTAAAGCTTCATAAATTCTAAAATAGTTATACAATAGGGTAATTATATAGCTGAAACCAAGTCAGACATTTTTTTCTTATTATTTCTTAATAAAAAAAAAAATTCCACATTTAAGTAGTAGTTGTAGTAATAATAACTTTTCCAATATTGTCCACTTTTTTCTTTGATTCTTTATAACTGATTTTGTTTTTTCTCAAATCTGTTTTTGATTTTTTTTTTATGAGATTGAGATACATTTGTTTAATCTGAGATTCCAAAACAAATCTGTTTTTTTAAGAAAAAAATACTGGAATTACATATGTATGTAACTTTCTCTTTCTCATACACACACACACACACATATATATATATATATATATATATATATATATATATATATACACACACACACACACAATTACATATATATGAATTGTTGTATATTGGTATAAATTCATAATTGTATAAATGGAAGTACTGTTTCGGACATTGTTCTCAAGAACAGAAGTATCTTTCATCCATGTTTGATTTGTTATAATAAAACAAATGAAAGTGGTTACTCCCTCACTTCAGTTAGAATTGAAACTGGTGTTGTTATTCACTCATGAGTATTCGCTATGCCAATGTGTAACATACGTATGTACATATAAGTCATGTACATGAAACATATATAACTAGCTTTGTATGCCAGTTGACTGACAAACTTCAAACTTCTACCAATTTTTTGTAAAAAATAAGTTCTTTTTATTTAAACATGATATGGAACTGAAATTTTTTATAGTGTGCATATATATATATATATATATAATCTGAGGAGAAAATCCAAGAGGTAGGAGTATCCAATTGGAGTGCTCAATATCAATGGCTATCAATGTATAATTAATTATACATCAACACTCAACATGCAGAGCTAAAAATCTTTTTATATAAAAATAAAAAGAGAATAAATTCACTTCTCTGGTGTCATTATAAATTTATTTCTGGTTGTGAAACCATCATCAGATGTAGATGAAAGAAAGCTTTGTTCATCAATAGCCCGGGAGACCTGGGTTCAATCCCAGGTCGATTCTTACCAAAGACTCAAAAAATGGTACTTGATGCCTTCTTGCCTAACACTCAGCATTATTAGGTATAGATCAAGGGTAAAGTGGAGCAATCCAAGGAAAGGAGTAGCACTCTCCCCTACACCTTGTAGCAGTAGCTATCAAAAAGGGAGCCTTCGGGTTACTCTTGACTATGGTCGCCAACTTTACTTACTTATATTGCTTCCGGCGAGTATCGGATTTGAAAAAACTCTCTTGTTTTTATTTTTTTTTAATTAGAATAATTTAAAAAAATATTTTTTCATATTTTTTAATCAAGAAAAAAAATTTTTAATGGTGGAGATATTATATCTATTATTATTTTTCATTTATACAATGTTTATACAATCCTATAAAAAAAACAAAAAACCTGTTACTCTAATTTAGATACTACTGAAAATTAAAAAACCTAATTCTGGAAAAAGTAAATAGTGGTATGTGACTTATCTGAATTAATAGATAAAATCTGCATTTATACTTCCATTGAAATTATTATGTTTTATCAATATTAACTAATATAATTTGTGTTATCAGGAAATTATAATTCAATGCTGATCTTAATTTACAAAAACTAATCCTAATTATTAAAATTATCGTAAAAATTCATGTTATCTATATTAAGAAGAAATTAAGATATCAAATGTTAAGTCAATCATAACAAGCAAAGAATTAATATGTAATTGATATCGAATGTTAAGTAAATGTAATAAGTAAAGAATTAATATGTAATAGATATTCTATTAAATTATATAGATATTTTATTAATGTAACTAATAATTTAAAATAAAAATAAATTAAATATTCGCTTCCTAAATTTTTGTTTACCAATAGAAAAAAATGGTGTAATAAAAATAGTGTAGTACTAGGATAATTCCTACTTGTTACAAGTCTTTTAATCTTATATTTTATTATTTATTATTATGTTTTTAAAAATTTTATTTTATTATCATATTATAAAAGCAAATATTTATACTTTATCCATTAAATTTAATTGTATTCTTTATTTGAAAAATCTATTTTAAATTAATTAATTATTATTTAGTCTATTTTCTAAAAATTATGGATTAATATTCCAATATATAGAATTAAAAATATATAAATCAATTAATGGTAGTTAAATATATTTAATGTTAAAAATATTACATGTTATATTAAACTAAGAATTTAGTTCGATATCTACATACCAAAATCATTTCTGATCTAGTATGAAGCAAATTTCCTTTGAAATATTTTATTATACATATTTTCTAAGCATAAATAACACATAAACAGTTTGTTGAGGAGGATCTTTTGATTATTTTCCAATTTATAATAAGTGTTAGTCCTAGTTCTATCAGATCCCAATAACACTTAGTTTGCTTTTTTAATGTTGGATTTCTAAATGATTGTAGGTGGTTGTAATATATGTGTGTGTGTGTGTGTGTGTGTGTGTGTGTGTTTGTGTGTTTGTGTGAGTACACACACACATACACACACACGCCAGGCCATTGGCCTAATGGTAGAGTTTTTGCCAATGGCCCAGGAGACCAGGGTTCAATCCCAGGTCGAGTCATACCAAAGATTCAAAAAATGGTACTTGATGCTGCCTTGCTTAACACTCAGCATTATAAGGTATAGATCAAGGGTAAAGTGAAGCAATCTAGTGAAAGGAGTAGCACCCTCCCTTACACCTTGGTGTAGTAGCTATCGAAAAGGGAGCCTTTGGGTCGAGTATGGTCGCAAACTTTACTTTTTATATATATATATATACATACACACACACACACACATATATACATACATACATATATATATATATACACACACACACAGACATAAACACACACACACATATTTTTTTTTCATTGTGGAGCACCTCAGGTAGTGTAATGGTTAGCAAGCTAGACCAATAAAACTTTAACAGTGAGTTCAATTCTCATTGGGTGCCCCATTCATGTGGCCTTGTGCCACATCTAAGCAAAAAGTTTTGTATATATTTTTATATGCACCATAATTATATACAATTATTCATTAAGCCTAACTTAGTTTCAGCACAATACTTGCATGGAGATCCAATGAGAATCAATTCACTACTGACGGTCTGCTAGCCTATCTTATTAATCATTACATTATACTGACACTTTGATGTAATTATATAAGAAATCAAAGAAGACAATATGGAAAATAAGTTGACATGTTTCATTATAGAGATAGTACCACTATTCTTATAATAAAACATTAATCTGATTTTTAATACTGTCTTGTTTCTTATACTGTCAGATTTCATCATAAACCTAATTTTAATATATGTGTGTGTACATTATATAATACAGACTTTTGCCACTACTCTTTGTGAAATTGGTGTATGTAACAAAACTATTTCAAAGTAAAAAGTGGAAACTGGATGTTAGATTCAGCAATTTTTTAATGATAAACATCAAAAAATTTCAAGTAGAACTTCCTATAAGGGGTTTGTCAAAAATTATCCTGTCATTTGATATAAAAAAAAAAGTGACTTAATCCCCTTTATAGCATTCACCTGAGGACTTAACATACTTATATCAGCATCTCTAACTTTTCAAAATAATCTGCTGTCATCTTAAGAGACTACTCTCAGCTGTTTCACTCCATTCTCCTTTTTTCACCTGGGATCTCCCGCAGAGAGGTAAGATTTCCCTCTGCCTCAATGTCCTGAATATGACATTAAATTGCATCTGGTGGTGAAGTTCCAGTTCTGGATAACAAGGGAGTGTGGAGTACTTCTTTGTTGGCATTAATTCCCAGTCCAATATTACTCAGTCGTAGTACTTGTTAGGTCTCATCTATGAGTCAAATAGAACTGTATAAAAATTATTCATATTAGATAGGAACACTTAATGTCATATAACTATGAATTATTGTTATTAAGAATAGTTATCAGCTATAATTATTTACAAAGGATTATCATCATTATCTATATGAAACCATATAAGTGCTTGCCAAAAAAAGACCTAACATGTGCTGACATACTGTAAAACCAACTAATCACTCAAAACAAAGCATTCTCCTTAATCACATCCACAAGCTGAAATCTCTTCCCTTTCAATAATTTTATCTTTGGGAAAAGTCAGGAAACCAGTTGTTGGAACTAACAGACCTGGGTAATGATATCTTGTCAAAAACTTTGTACAACAAGGTGTGAAGAAGAAAATTGCCTGATACTTACCTGCGAGTCTTCAGAATCTTCAGCTCTTCTAATTCTTGCACTATCAATTATCAATTTCCTTTAATTACAGTTCACACCAGATCAACATTTTCTTCTCATTAAAAGCCATCCAAAACTTGGATCACATTCACTGGATTCTTGACCTAATTTGAAACACCAGTACCAATATTTAATCTAGGCTTTATTCATTGAATATCTCTTGAAAGACTTCTTAATCATTTCAATAGTTTCTGTAGACAATTGTCCAGGTTTCTAGCATAACCTTGATGCATATTCATTGTGAATGCAACAATCATACAATACAAAAGAGTCTCACTGCCAACTGAGTAAGCTCATAGAAGAGCATCTGTTCATGCAGGCATAGTGAAAAAAGAAAAAATGTAATTTGATGGGACTATGTTGTGTTGTGAGTGTCTCAAAGACAAAGATGGGGTGAAATGAGGATGATAAGTTCATATCAGGAAAGGAAAAGTCAGATACATGGTCACAAAAAATTCGACTCACTTATCTCTGGACTGGTCTCAAAAACAGGAAGACAAAAGATATTTTCAAGTCGATCAAGGAAAGGTCTATACTTCGATAAATTGTAGCCTACTTCCAATAGGAGTGGGGGAAGTTTGCTAGTCCTAAAATTTAGATTGTTACTTGTTGCTCTCCTGGTAATTGACTGCCCCTTTTCAAAAATGTGCAAGTCTTGTGTGGGACTGTCTTTTGAACTTACAGCGAGAGTTCTTGCAATTGATTTTTTGTTGTTAGTCACAAGTGGGGGAGGCAGAGACACACACATATATCATGTAGAACTATTTTAGAAGTCTATGAGGATGAATGTATCAATTGACAAACAACTGAACTTTTTATATTCTTGATAAAAAAAATATTCTTTGACAAATTGCAACTCACCCTTAATAGAGGGAGCAGTTTCATCGCCCCAAAATCTAAGTTGTTACTTGTTTTTTAGGTAACTGACTAATAGCCTCTTTTCAAAAATCCTCAAGTCTCATGTGCAACCATATTGCAAGAGTTTTCATGATTGACCTTTTCTTAGGTACATACAAAATTGCACACCTGCTAAATGTACTATTTTTGAAAAAGTTCCCTAAAAATTCACCTAATTACAGGAGTTTAATAAAATTTTCAGTATTTAAAGCAATAAAAGATGAGTTTTCTTTGGGTTTTTTTTAGATATGTCATTCCTCAAAATTCTGAAGACATCAATTTTTTTTTATTGTTTTGTTTTCATGTGCCACCCACTCAATCATCTTTTTTAATTTGACTCATTCAATGAAAATAGAGATGAATAATTTTTATTTTTACATATTATACGTAAAGATAATTCAATGTAGAACTGGATTTTGCCATCATTTTTTATAATGGTTAGTTTATTTTATTTGTTCAAATACCTTATTTTTAAAGTTCAAAAAATAGTAAAATAAAGTACAATATTGTTCTTCTAAGCATTTTTTTTACTTTATTCATTTCGTAGCTTAATCTTTCAAAGATGTTGTTATGAAAAGTGAAAAAATTCAGGTTAAATGGGGTTTTGGTTTTTGCGTTTTTTTTAGGTTTAGAATTGACATTTATAAATTAAACTCTTACACTCACAGCAGGTGATAGAGATTTTGTTAGTATAGAAATACCGAATAAACAAATTTGAATGAGTATTTTAGGCTTTGATTTTTTAACTGTGGTTTTTTTTACAGAGGCCCATAAGAGAACCAATATAAAAATGTCACTTAAAGAAGATAAACCTTTTCCAAGAATTTATCAACATAAAGAAAACATGGATTATTATACTTTTGATCACCATACTTTAAATGAAAAGGTGTGTGGCTTGTTATAAATCATAACTTTGCCAATAAAAAGTGCATGTTTTTTATACATGCCCACCTTTTGTTGTTGGTCAGCAGGGTACCAGGGTCATTGGTGGTGGGAGGCAGCCACTACATTACAATTACTCAGCTTCCTCTACACACATCCAGAGAAGAATCATGGAAATTTGGCATGTACTGTAAATTCCTCTCTGACTGGTTGCCAAGTTGTGTCAGGGCAGCACAACCGGTTTTTGAGATATTCAAAATAGCTGGATAATTTCTGAACAAACCTGTGTGCATGTGTTCAATACTTTCAAAATATAAAAGAAGCTCTGTTAAAATATTTTAATATTTTTGTAAGCTACACAATAATTATTTGTCAGGAGAGAAAGTAAGCTCCCTGGGGTTTAGCTCCAACAAATCTGGCCCTGGTTAAAAGATTTAGGTGTTGGGGCAGATACATCAGGAAGCGAAAATGGGTTGGGGTAAGGAGAAGAACGAGGATGGAAATGGTGATAGACAGCAGAGAAAAATCAAAGCAAATGTGTTAAGAGAAAAGAACAAAAGAAATAAAAGAAGAAAAGCAAGCAAAATGCTCTTAAAAAGCTAACGAAGGAGCCCCAGCATTTCAACTCAAAATGAGTCAAACTGACATTTGAGCAACGAGCATCAAAGGCTGTTGTTTGTTATTATGCTTCAACTTTGAATAATATCTTTAAAAAAGAAAGAAAGAAAAGAAGACTTTAAAGAAAAAGTCACTTTGAAGAAAGAATAGGAAAATAGAAAGTAAAGTCGTAATTTTTAAAAAAATATGACAACAGATAAAATTTTAAAAATATTTCTTATTTGCTTAGAATTGTTTTAGAACAGACATATCTCTTTGTCTCATTTTACAAGAAAAACTGTCTTCAGATTGTGAATATGGACGAAAATAAAAATAATCTATCATACACACAATAAAAATATCATTGTCTACCAGAGGCAATTTCATCAAGTTTTCTACTTTGCAATTACAATTCAATCACTGGGCCACTCTGCTATTTTGAGATCCACACTGTTGGTCCCATTATTGGAAATGGTTAGTGGTAGGGAAATATATTTAGTCAAGTCCCCACTCGCCAAGGACCAATATTAGCAAAAGTATATCCATGATATACAAACACTAAATAAACAGGAAATATAAGGTAAGCTCAAATACAGAAACATTTCATATATATAAACTATTCATAACAGTAGTAATGAAAGAATATGCAAATGAGTCCCAACAACGAGAAATATACATATATTGTTTTATGAATAAGCAGTATGTAAAAGGGGGTTCAAAAATATAAAAAAGCTTACTTGATGATGGCAGTAAAATGGTTATAGTCATGCTGGCTTTATTGTTTAATTGCTGAGCAACAAACAATGAGGCAAAAAAATGAAGCTAATGAATTACTGAGACCATCATCTGACAGTCCATGTCACCTAATGGACATGGATATTTTCCAAGGGAGACAATTTATTTATTGTCTCCCATATAGCTCATTTATGCAGACAAGGGCATTTCACTTTTTATACCTATGATATACAAAAAAGTAATATTACAAGAAAGAATATACAAATGTGTACCAACAGATAAAAATATACACAT
The DNA here is from genome assembly GCA_963585895.1 of Sepioteuthis lessoniana. NCBI lineage: Eukaryota > Metazoa > Mollusca > Cephalopoda > Myopsida > Loliginidae > Sepioteuthis > Sepioteuthis lessoniana. The sequence goes on from CAUZXS010001823.1 coordinate 55,820, forward strand.
AGTTCCATGGACAATTAATATGTGAAAGGGATACAAAAAAAAAGGCTTACTTGATAAGTGAGGGTAATATCACTATGTGGCTTCATCATTCCCTGACAAGATCAGAGACAATGTCTCTACTATTCACAGAACAGAGACAAAAATGATTGATTGATTTTAATGGCATGTTAACCTGTCTTTATGTCTGGAAGTTAAAATATCATGTTTATTGCACATCTACATTTTTTGTGTAGTTATTTGCTTTTACAAAGTTTTTGACACAATTGAATACAAATAATTTTCCAACAGATCTATTTGATCCATAGATAAGACCCTAACACTAGGTCTGTGGATTTGGAAATAATAGGAATGAAGAGATACTCTAACAACTGGAGCCTCACCTTCAGATGCAGTTTGGTTTGGTTTTATGGCAATTCAACCATTGTAGATTATTTCATGCAAAATTCATTTTTATTCGCATAAATAGTTCTATTTCAAACAATTCAGTTTAGCAAAGGTGCACAATTTGAATGTCAAAAACAGTTCTATTTCAAATAATTTAGTTTAGCATAAGTACACAGTTTAGTTCTATTTAACCCACAGATAGGACCCTGTCAGGTGCTACCACTCCAGGCCAGTGGATTGGGGAGCAATGGCAATAAAGAAGTAGTCTGCATTCCTCAAAGCTCTAGCATTACTGGAACCTCATCATCAGATTGTTTAGTGTCATATCTAGAATACTCATTGGAGGAATCTTACCCCTTTGCAGAGATGCAGTCAGTGTATTCTGTAGCCAATGCAGTTTAGTGCCATACCCAAGTCACACAGTCAAAAAGAAGTCTCTGAAACAGTTGTGTGACACCCTATGAGCCTCCAAAAGACATGTTACTTATCGAAGAGAAATGATTATACTATGTATCCCTACACAGTAAAATTATTAAAAACTCTGGCAACTAATTTTTTAAACTTTCAATTTAGAAAATCTTAATAAAAGATGTCTCTCCTTCCTCTAACTTTGTGTTTAAAAGTTTAAACTTGACACTGACATTAAGGTAAAGTGTCTGTTAAAAGCATCAAAGGTGAAACGAAAATTGAAATTTTAGCAGATATAAACCATGGGTGGAAATTTAAGAACATGTAAAATAAAACCTGAAATGACAAATGATATGCAAAATGTTGCGCATTTGTTACTACATTCTAAAACTGGAAAACTACTGCTTCAAAGAATGTACACCATGTAAAAAAAATTCTTAACATGATCATTAAATCATATTTCTTGAAAATAATGGTTCCTATAAGCATTGAATTAATGACCATATACAGTAGTGCAAGGAAACAGCCATAAGAGGGTTGGTTGGTTGGATTTTATAACCTTTGTAGGTTATTAATGTTAAATTCTGTTTATACATATATTAAACCAAAAATTTCTAAACTTAGGTAGAGCATATTTTAAATAAGCCAGAGCTCATTTGTTTGCACACAATTAAATGGTTTCAAGTATTGCTATATAACACTAAGAATTCAATTTAACATCAGCAATTAGTTTGCACATAGTTAAATGGTTGTACATATGATTTGTAAGTGAATTGTTTGTAGGTTTGGTTTTGTTTGGTTTTATGTCATATGAAACATTGTAGGTTGTTTAATGCAAAATCCTGTTCATACATATATATTAATACATATGATTTGTAACCATTTCTAAACAAGCCTGAGCTCATTTTTCTTCACAGTTAAATGATTTCAAGTATTTCCATTTAATACGAATCACTCTATTTACTTTTAATCATTTGTATGCACACAGTTAAATGGCTTCAAGTATTGCTATGTAACAGTAACAATTTAACATCAATCATTTGTTTGCACACATTTTAATAGATATACATGATATGTAAGCAAGATTAGTCAGTCAGTAATTTCATTTTTACTATTTAAGTGGATGGTTTTTAAGTAACATTAAAAAAAAAGAGATTGAGCTTATCTGTTTGCACACAATTAAATGGTTTCAAGTATTGTAGTTATTTGTTATATCTTCTAGATTGCAGTTGGCAACTATGTGGACTGTGTCACTATTCATACTTTCTCCTGTCAGAGGGGTTTAAAATATACGGACTGTATCTTCTACAGAGGGTTTGATTTAGTTTCTTTGTTTAATGGCATATCAACCTTTATGGGTTATTTAATACTAAAACTATCCTTCTACAAGAACAATAGTAGTGCTATTCAACCCATAGCTAGGGGAATAAAGGGGTTCATACCTTTCCTAAGGCTATTAGTTCAAAAAGGAATGTAATAGTGTGACTGGGGTTCAAACTTGCTTATTATGAAGCTACATGATGGCATGGGAACATAAAGCCCGCTCCCCCCCCAAAAAAAAACAGTGTCCTGGTTATGACACTAAACTGCATCTGATGGTGAGACTCCAGTTCTGGAGATCTAGGAAGTGTGGAGTACTCCTTCATTCCAATTACTCCCAGGTCCACTCTGACTGGTAGTGCTTATTAGGGTTCCATTATGAGTTAAATAGATCTGTTTCAAAATTATTCATATTTGATAGAACCATCAAGGAAAAACCCTTAAGAAACAACTACACAGAAAATGTAAATATAAATGTATGATGAATGCAATTCCCTAACTTCTGTGAATAAAATATCCCAAGATGTGTTTACTGGCCATTTATTCTGTTTTCATTGAATTTTCTTTTCTATTAATCTATTTTTAAAAATTTACTTATTTACAAATGTGAAACCTATTTTGGGACAAGTTATGAGAAGAGATAGTATTATTTGGTTACTTGGAAATAGGAAAGATATTTAGAAGAGTGCCTATTCATCAAGGACCAATATTAGCATAAGTATATCAGTGATATACTAACACTGAATAAATGGATGGTAAGACAAAATAAGTTCATTTACACATACAGAAACATTTCATATGTACATGATATATATACAAGTAGTATTGAAAAGAATACACAAATATGTCTCAACAGCTAGGAATATGCACATATTGTTCTATAAACAAGCAAAATGTGGAAAGAGTACAAAAATGGAAAAAAGACTTACTTGATGATATTAAATGTTCATAGCAGAGACAGGAGACATCACTATTGTTAAAAGAACTGAAATAAAAGAGAAGGAAAATGGGTTTTTGAGACTGTCATGTGAGGCACCCAAAGGACACACACATTCTCTAAGGGAAGTAATTATTGTCTCTCTACAGTATAAAGTTTCTAATTTTGCTAGTCAACCACCGAAGTATCAACAAGTTTTAAAGTAATCTGAAATAAGTAAACGATTTTTTTTTAAAATGTTCAATAAAGAATATTTGTATTGCAATGTACAAAACACGCTCCTTCGTGGGGGTTGAGCACTATGGCGAAGGAATTTACGGCTGCATCTCGCATAATGCAAAACCTCTTCGAACAAATTGAGCACTCTGGTATCCAGTAAGGTATAAAATGTAAACAAACGAATGCTACTACTTAATACCTTATAATTACCTAGCTGATGTGGTACACTTGTTGGTCGAGCGGTCTGATACTAAGTCTAACGTAAAGTTGGGTTGGTTTCGATCCCAGCTTCGAGCTTCCTATGTGTCTAGCCACACTGAAGAGTTATGGTACAACAAAACAGTCTGTGGATGACAATATATAAGAATGTTATATAACAATTATTCACCATCCAGATAAGAGTAAGTTTCAGTTATTTGCTAGAATTCACCTAGCAAGTTTTAGAGAACTTAAAATATTATTGTTCAGTAAAAATTAAGCAAATCATGGAAAGTCACTTTAATCAGGATTAAGAATATAAGTATTACACTTCTTTAATTTCTTGTACATGATCTCAATGGAAATTTTCTTCATTGAAATACATACATACAAAGAACTTACCTGATGGTGAAAGGTGTTAGGATCTCAATTTTTTTAAATTGCCGATGTGACATGGATCTGCAGCAGGAGCGAGCGAAAAATTGACTGACCAGCTCAATAAATGACTGGAGTTCGAACTAGGTTTTTACATTGTCGCAGTCCAGCACGTTAGCCACTACATCACAAGGACTTTCCTTGTTAAAGATAGAATAGTGATGACCAACCTCTTACTCTCATTCAAATTTCAGGACTTACGCCATAATTTGTATTCTTATATAGAAATAAATATTGTTAGGAACTGCTTACAACTTTGATATTAATAAAAATATTTTTCACTAGTGCTAGTCAATTTTACCGTGCTGTAAATCTATGTCACATAATTTATTAACAGAGTTCATATTTTTCCGCGGGGTATAAGACCGAAAGTGAACGTAATAACACCACAACCGTTCTTTTACAAGGAGTAATAATTCATCATTCGCCATTAAACGAAGAAACTAAACCAACCTATCTTTCACTTAACTAATTCCATTCACTAACCAAACTATAACGTCGCAGGTATTAAAGTTTTTTTTTTGTTGTTTTTTCCAAATACGCCAGTTACTCTATAAAATCCTAAACTAATCCCACATGTACATATATTGTGTGAGAGGGGAGGGAATTATTGAAATTTTTTTTACAAAATTAATCCGATTGATATGAAAATGAGAAAGAAAGAAAATAATATTCATAATTACAAAAAAAAAAAAAATCATTTGTTGTATGCCCCTTTCCAATTTCACGAATAGAAGAAACGATTTAACCCGTCGAAATATTGATACTCGAAATGAAAAAATAAAAGAGAAAAAACTTACCTTCATGTTAAAATTTGTTTGGATCTCTTTTTTCTTTTCTTTTTTTTTTTTTTTCCTTTTATTTTATTACTAATATGACATTGATCTAAAGTGTACAATCGAAAAACATTTTTATTGATATCAAAGTTTTAAGTAGTTCCAAACATACATTCTATGTCTATCTTTACTCTTTATATATATATTTTTTTAAATCTCTGCTGTATTTTTCGATATTGAGACATTATCTCACAGTACTCTTTTTTTTAATATCGAACATTTGTTTCTAAGAGAAAATGTAGTAAAAGAAGTCATCAAAAAAGGTCACCATAAGAAACAGACGTGAACTAACAGCGCATGCGCGTTTTTATATTATTTTAATTAGTATTCAAATAGAACTTCAATTTGGTTCGGTTGGGTTTCTTTGCTTAATGGTATGTCAACCTTCGTGGGTTTTTTAATGCCAAAGGCATCATTGTAGAATACTAGTTGTACTATTTAACCCATAACTGGAGGTATAAAAATGTTCATACCTTTGCCAAAGGTATTCGTCCGAAAGAGAATATAATAAGGCAACTGGCGTTCGAAGGGGTGTAATGGTTAAAGCACTGAACTGCGGAATCGGAGTACGCGAATTTGAACTTGTTTCGCTATTACGTTCACTTTCGGGCAAATACCCTTGGGAAATGTATCAACCCCTTTATCTTCCCATCTATGGGTAAAATAGTACTGCTACTGGCCTAAAAAAAAAAAAGAAAAGAAAGATGGATTTGGCATTAAATAACCCGAGAAGGTTGATATGCCAATAAAAGAGTGGAGTTCGAATTCACTTTATTAAATGTAACAGTCCAGCACGTTAGTCACTACGCAACGAGGACTCTTCAGTTTTTATTATGTTTACATTTTTGCAGTTTTTATCATGTTTAAATTTAGTACTTAATTGACTACAGATTACAACGTTAAAAATGCTTTCATCAATGCTGCATTCTCAGTGTGCACTCAAATCGGCAGGTTGTGTGTCCATGATAAGTACATTACCTGTTACTTCATCAAGTAAGCTTTTTTTTTTTTTCATTTTTGAATCACTTTTACATACTGCTTGTTCTATGGGGATTTTTATAAGCCCCGAAAAGCCCGGTTTATTCCTACGTTTTGTAAAAGAATAAACCGTACTTCAACAGCAGTAGGGAAATGGTTGACAGCTTTTGAAGAAAGGAGACGAACGACTTTTAGTGTAACAAAATTTATATACAACAACAATAAACAGGGTTTTACACCAAATGGAACAAACAACGAATATGTAAGAGTTCAAAAAAGAGTTCAAGGTTCAGATAGGTGGTAAGGTTTTGTAAGGTTTGTAAGGTTTAGTTGTAAGGTTGTTATAAGGTAAAGTTATAAGGTAAAGGTGTAAGATAAAGTTATAAGGTAAAGGTTTAAGGTAAGGTGTGCAGATAAAATGCCTGCTGGAACTTAGCTGTGTGTCCTGTTCCTTTTAACTCAGCACGTGCGTTCGTCGCTCTTGGCTCCTGGCTGGTGGAAGGTACCAAATACGTTTGCCGTCAAGGGCTGCTACGAATGGACCTGTTGCAAACAGCGTGGGAGTGGAAAAAAGAGGAAGAATCTCCAGTTGGAGCTCTTTTTTTTATAGTGGACACCACGTGACCCCAAGGGGCTGCTGACATTCGGTGAAACAGGATCACCAGTTCCTTAACAAATTTCCACATTTCATAGAACAATATCTGAATATTTCTAACTATTAGGACACGTTGGTGTATTCTTTTCCATGCTACTTGTATGTGTATATTAAATGTTCCAGTTCGTATAAATGAGCTCATCTTATCTTTCATTTCGTTTATTCAGTGTTAGTATATCCCGAATATACTAATACTAATTGGTCCTTAGTAAATTGGGACTCGACTAAATATCTTTCCTATCTCCAATACAACCATATTATATTTCCTCAGCTATCATAACAAGATGCTTCTCTTGTATTGGCTACATCAGCAATCAGCGGACCTGCAGCACAGATGGAACCTTAGAGTTTTGTCCACAGTTCAAATCCAATGAATTGTTATTATAGATAATTAACTGAATACAAAAACCTCTAGCTAAAATCTCAAAACTCTAACATTGGAAGTCATATTTCCAATAAAATAAGAACGTCTGTTTTAGCAATGATGAATTACGTACCCAACATCCTACAGTCACCGTCACTTTTTTTCTTCTTGAAATAAATGTTTTAAGAAAATGTTAAATATTAGAATTTTAAGTCGTTAAATTTTATCAGGCGTTTCCAGAAACAAAAATATATTTCGGTCATACAGTTGGGCAATGAATTATACAACGATTTGTCGCACTAGTTTTTAACTGTTAGTTTTAGGCAAATTTACCAAAAATTGGGACAAAAGAAAATACTGAGAACTTTACGCATCAAAGGGAAGACACATTTTCTCGCTTTGATGATTTTATCTTTTAGCGTCACTTTTGTAAAGTCGACAATATGTCAAAGGATATACATATCCTCCCACCCCAACAATCAGGAATGGGTGGCCGTGTAGAAGACGCCGTATACAATGACAAAGGAATGTGTCACAATGCTTTTCTTGTTGTAGTAAAGTTTATTCCTCTTCAGAAAAACTTTGCCTTGTCTATTTATATTTCTAGGGTGTCGCCCTAGGCGTTTTAACGGGTTAATGTGACAGATTTGACTACCATAATTATTTATGTATAAGACGCACTATTTTCCCACATTTTCAGCACAAAAATGAAGGGTGCGTTTAATACACAAGAAGTACATATTAACTTCCAACCCTTTTTTTTTTTTTGTTTAATGGCAATGTTAATATATCAACACTGAATAAACGAAATAAAAGATAAAATAAGCTTATTTACACATACAAAAACATTTAATATAAATATAATATACATACTAGTCGTATTGAAAAAATACACCAACGTGCCCTAACAGATTAAAATATGTACGTATTGTTTTTTTTTACACGAATGCGTGTTATACACAAATTACAGTATGCACACGGAAACAATAAGGATTATATCTAATGGATTCGGCAATTTTTGCTCCTATGGACGTAAAGGAGTGATGAAATATACGTTGTCTAAAAAAGTTCTCCAATGAATCGTAAATTCCAGCAAATATTCAGGAAAATAAGGCTGAAATAAAATGTTATCCTTGTCATAACAGTTGTTAACGCTTTGAAACCAATCAAGTACAAGTACCCAGGAACCTGAATTCCAGCTGGAGAATCCCGAATTCTATATTGTCTAGCACGAACATAGCCAGTCAATTGTGTCGCAATCTAGAAGTACATATGACCCTAATAGATACTACCACTCTGGGTCAGAGTGGACCTGAGAGTAATGGCAATGAAGGAATACTTAACACTCCTCAGAGCTGCAGAGCTGAAGCCTCATCACTAGGTGCTGTTTATAGTCATACTCAGGACACACATTTTTAAGGGGAGTCTTACCCTCTGCAGACGATACATAGCATATTCTTAGCCCGGCAAACAGGGTAGAAATTCATAGTATTATATCTAAACTCAATAACATTTTTTGATTCATATCATTATGTTTGCTCCATTCTTATTTTATTCAATTTCTAATTTTTTTGGCGGATTGCGGTAGGAAGTCTTCTGTCTGAAGATTATTTTTCATCAACACATGAAGCTTTTAGTTACAATGGGTTTTTTTGCAGGGCCCCATATAATTTCCCATATTAATTGTTAGGCTTTCAATTCGGATGAAGAACTGAAACAATATAATAACACAAACATGTATTCGAAAAATTACAGACAGAGCGCTGATTGACCCCACTCGACCGCCAAGGGCAGATAATTATATTTTCCTATATTATAGAACCATTATAGAACTCTCTCTCTCTCTCTCTCTATATATATATATATATATATATATATATATATATATATATATATCGGTTTGGTTTAATGGCATCTAAACCTTCATCGGTTATTTAATGCCAAATTCATCTTTGCACAATAAGTGTAGTGGTACTATTTAAACCTTTGCTAGGGAGATAAAGAGGTTTATACCTTTCACAAGGGTATTAGTCTAAAAGTGAATGTAACGGTGTGACTGGAATTTGAACTCGCATATTTCAACGCCACTGTCCAGCAAATTAGCCATTACACACACACACACATATATATATATATATTATCAAAAGAAAAAAATGAATAAAATTGTCCAATTCCCAGCTTTAAGTTTCACGATTTCTTGATAAAGTATTTGATCACCAACACTTTCTTATTTGCTACCATTGGCACTATCATTCTAGTTTTTAAATGAGCAGTAATTTTATTTGTTTTAAAAGTAGTATATATATATATATATATATATATAATATATATATCATTTTCAAGTCAGAGTGACTGCACAGATTTCCTTGATTATTTAGCCATCTGTTCCAATAAGCTATCTCTTTTGGCTGGTCTTCAAGACGACATTCAGTGTCTGTACAGAGCTGCTGAATGTAAGTTTTTGCTGGTTGGCCTATGATGGCGCGTCCATATGTAGGACTCCAGCGGAAGCCGTCGCTTATGAGTTCATCCCTGGCCCATCAGCATATTGGGTAGGGTGTCTGTTAATGATCCCGTAGACCGGGGTTTAATCCCAAGTCGTTATACCAATGATTCAAAAAAGGTACTTGATACCTCCTTGTTTAACACTCGGCAATATACGTTATGGATCAAGGGTAAGTGGAGCTACCCAGGAAAAGGAGTAGTGCCTATCCATACACCTCGGTGTAGTAGCTATTGTAAAGGGAGCCTTCAGTTTATTCTTGACAACGGTAGGCCGATTTACAACTTATATGTATATATAATGGAAGTGGCTATAATTTTAATGTACCTTTTCTTGAGTGCTAATGTTGACCAATGTTATTACTTATCAACCAGTGAAACCTTCTAGATCCTTTATGCACTTGGCCCAAAGTATAATTTCTAAGAAAATCCATTATATGCCATCAAGTACAGGAGTTTATATTTGCTGCTTGAGTAAACTCAGATTTGTTTATTGCTAATGTTTTACTAGTTTTCCTTTCATCTTATTTTTGATGTTTTTTAATTGCTTTTTATTGCATTTTTTTTTTTTTTTTTGCATATTTTACACTATATCAAATAAGCAGCATAGATTAGAAATAAAAACAGAATATTCTGAAAAGATCTGAACAAGTTTTATTCATTTCAATACGCACAACAAACTCTTTCTATCAGTTTGTTCCTTATCAATTTCAATCTGCTTAAGCATGTTGCTGAAACAATGACAATTGAACTGATCTCAGTGGCCATTCATAATGAGTTTTATTTTAAATATGGTTTTCTAGTAAAATGTGTTAAACTTAGTAAATATCGCAATCTTTTCCCCTCTACCAGTCTGATTTATCCAGTCTTCCTGTTTCTGTTTGTTTTGTTCCTGCTTGTTTGTTTATGTGTGCCTCCTTGTCCAATCCTACTACTTTTTGTCTGTCTCTCAATATAATTGTTTGTTTGTATCTTAATCTAGTCCCGGCTGTTGATTATCTTTTAATCCTGTCTGTGTGTCTGCCTGTGCACATATCTGGTTCTGGTTTTATCTGTGCTCCAATCTAGTCATGGTATTGTCCATATCTCAAACAGGACTTATTTATCTGCATAACATCCTGGTTCTTTCTATCTTTTGGTATTCCAATTTCCTTGTCTGTCTCTATCCCAATCTAGTTCTCTTGTACAGTATGGCTTTTCAATTAAAGCTGATCAGTATATATATATAACTATTTGTTCTTCTGTATATAAATGTATATATGGAGAGGTGTATTTGCTTGGGTTTGTTATATTTCAATTCAAACAATTTATCTAGTTGCTTATCAATTCAAATACACATATTATCATTTTACCAATACAAATTATTATTTTATCTATTTATATTGTCATTTCACTCCCAGAAATTAATATTTTACCTACATATTATCTTCAGTTGTGCTATTATATTTACTTTCAGACTAATACACTTGGGAAAAGCATGAACTCATTTATTCAACTAGCTATGGGTTAACGAGTACCACTATTACTTTTCTTTAAGAGTGGCTTTGGCTTCAAATAACCAACAAAGTTTGATATGCCATTAAACAAAGAAACCAAATCAAATCAAACCAAACATCATTTTACCTTCACAAATTATCATTTTACCTACATATTTTTTCGTATAACAGTTTAATTCTATTTTTAAAAATCGCTTTTAGAAATTCAGCATGTCATTTTATATTGTGTGCAATAAAATTTGTTGTTGAACAATGTTCCAACTTTCAAGTCTCAAAACCTTGCAATTTTCAGTTTATTTAAGTACTTAATGATCAGTACTGTATATTGAAAATTTCCACCTCTCCTCCTTTACTTTTGAGTGGCTTAGTATGGTACAAGGCCAAATGAAGAAGAGAGTGGGTTGATTTCAATAAAATTTGCTCGTTGTTAATAATGTTCATATTTTTAACATAAAACTCAGTTCATAAGAAGAAAAATTGTCCACACAAGTTCTTACAGAGAAGTACAACAATTAAAAAAAGTACCACACACACACACACACACACACATATATATATATATATATATATATATATATTAGATAATGTTTGAATTTAATGTATGAGTAAATTAATATGAAAATCGCATCCTTACTTTATAAAAGAAACCTAATAAATGACAATGTGCAGAAACTTAAGAAAGCTCAAAGAGAAATAACTCACGCATACCAATAAGAACATCAAGAATACATTCAAAGCCAGATCAATAAAATAAGAAACTCGCAAGAAGATAGGATAATCACAATTAGCAATCACGAATAGTGAGCAAAAATAAGAGCACACAAGAGCAAAATTAAAAGCTGCCAGTTAAGAAAAGGAATACAGATGTGAAAGAACATTTCAAGAATCTGCTTGAAACTCCCCATAAGTCACTGATAAACCTATCACAAAAATTATTAATAGCCAACTA
>CAUZXS010001823.1:70000-124553 GCA_963585895.1 Sepioteuthis lessoniana
TGTTTAAAATAATTGTTTAAATTCATTAATTCAGGAATATAAACTTTATTCTGAAGTCAGACATTATTTTCCGAACAACCTAACCATTTGCCTTCGAGGTGGGGGGCTATTGCTTTTATCATTAACCATATATACAAATGTACGTTTAGACTGGATGTAGATGTTTCTCCAACATGAACCTATCAGATAAGCATCTGAGAATTCAAGCCTTAAATTAGAACACATTCCAATGTTTAGGAACCTTGAGAAACTTCAGATAATGATCGTAATTGTTCGCATGTGCTGGACACATTTGCAATGTTTTGCCTAGGTTTTATTTTCGTTTCTATCAAGATGTGATACGCAAGACCTCGTTTACAAGCAAAAAGGTTCTATAGTTTTAATACATAAGGATACGTTCAACATTTAACTTCACCCCCTCAAATTACAAACCCAACAGAATCATCTATATATAGATTCCATTGGCACCTCAATACAGTCATAGTCTAATGATGAAGAGACATTTGTTTCATAAAAAATGAATATTTATTTTTCAACATAATCTCCTAACTTGCAAATATACTTAATTCATGAAAGAATACTGATCACATTGATAAAAAATTATAGAAGAAAAACGCATGATCAAAAATGTAGTAAATAATTGAGTTAGACTGTGTAATTAATTTAAGACAAAAGTTACTTGTTTTCTTTGTTGCATGACGCACACAGCAATGATTTTTTACCCACTTCTTAAACGATCCATGAAGACTCAAAAATAGACTGTTACATCTAATACAAGTATAGTAATAATAATAATGACAATACTTCATCGAAGAAATTCATTGATTGATTGATTTTTACAGCATGCTAACCCATCTGGGGTTATTTTATGCCTAGAGGCTAGGGAATCACGTTTATCGTTTGTTCATATTTACATTTTTTAAAAAGCAGTTTCTTAAGAGATTTTTTGTAGACAGTTATATGATATCAAGTATTCCTATCTAATACAACTAATTTGCTCACAGTTATGGCGAGAAAGAGTGCTATCAGCACAACTCGATGATGATGATGATGGTGATGTATGGTTTCAAGTATACTCATCTATTATTAATAATTATACGGTTTCAAGTAATTGTTTCTATTTAATAATAATGATAATAATTTATTTGCGCGCTGTTATATGGTTTCAAGTAACTAATAATAATCCTTAGTAAACCATTATAACTTCGAGTAACTATTCTAAATACAAATAATTTACTGTTATAGGGCATCAAGAATTCCTATAAAATATGTATGATTTTTTAACCCACAGATAGAACCCTAACAGATTATAAGACTCTGAATCAGAGTGGACCTCGGAGTAATGGCAATGGTAATGATCTCCAGAACAAGAGTCTCACTATCAGAGGTAGTTTAGTGTCTTACCTGTCTGCAGTGGATACAATCAGCGTATTATAAACCCCAATGGCCCGGGAGACCTGGGTTCAATCCCAGGTCGAGTCATACCAAAGACTTTAAAAATGGAACTTGATACCACCTTGCTTAACACTCAGCATTATAAGGTACGGTTCAAGGGTAAAGTGGAGCAATCCTGGGAATGGAGTAGCGCCCTCCCCTACACCTTGGTGTAGTAGCTATCGAAAAGGGATCCTTCGGGTCACCCTCGACTATGGTCGCTAACTTTACTTACTTTTATATGGTTTCAAGTTACTAATAATAATTCTTTGTATGTACTTACCCAACCCCTCCATATAAATATGATGCAACACAAAGTCAACTTTTAAGCAGTGTTTAACAGATTTGAATTTAGTGTTTTCCTTCTCCTACTCTGGTTGTCATGCCAAGATTAAAGAGCCCAGTCTGCTCTTCTATTTTCCTACAGCTGGCGGGAGAATAGTTGGATTCATACATTTCCCAAGAGTATTAGCGCTATATGAAATGCAAATAGCCTTGTCCAGGGTTTGAAATCAGTTCACCATGTCCATTTCCTACAGCAATAACCATTACACAACAAGCGCCGCTTTAATAATCTTTAGAATACAATTATAGCTTCAAGTTTCAATCGTTAATGCAAACAATTTGCCATTGTTATATGGTATCAAATATTCCAATCAAATACAAATAATTCTTAAATAGATTAATGGATAGAATCTTAACTGGTACTATCTCTCCCAGTCAGAGTGGACCTAGCAATGGCAATGAAGGAATACTCCACACTCCCAGAGCTCCATTACTGAGGCCTCACCACCAGATGCTGTTAAGTATTATACTCAGGACACCCATTTTAAGAGGAGTCTTACCTCTCTGCAGAAGATACAGTTAACATATTCTTAACCCCACCAATAGAGTAGAAATTCATAGGGTATTATATCTACACGCAGTAATTTTTTTAAATTTCATATGATTATGTTTGCTCCATTTTTATATTCTTCAATTTCTAATTCCAGGTGTATTTTGCACCGAACAACTGCCAAAGAATGACCAATTTGATGCAGCCTTCAGCCAGTTTCTCAGTACCTCTGAACACCAGGGTGCAGCAGTTGGTTTAAAGCGTCAAGGAAAGCTTGTCTATGCCCAAGGCTATGGAAGAACTGCTGATGATCGAAAGGTAACCCCGGAGACTTTATTTCAGCCCAGTAGCATTTCAAAATCCCTGACTGCTGTGGCCATCCTGAAACTAGCCGAAGAGAAAAAACTGGCTCTTACTGATAAGGTATTCGGTAAATACGGAATACTGAATCATTTAAGCCACTGGGGTGCACACAGTCCTGACGGCCGACTCTATGATATCACTGTTGATGACTTGCTTCGCCACGCTGCTGGATGGAACTCTAACAAACCTCCACTGTTTGATCCACTCCTTAATGATGTCTATCTATCCAAGGGCTACAGAGTACCAAATGTTACTGAAATCATGAACTTGAAAAGGAAGGCCGAACCGAAAGATATATTAAAATACGTAATGTCTTTGCCTCTCCATTTTCAACCAGGAACACAATCGGTTTATTCCAATCTCGGTTATTTTGTCCTTTCAAAGATCATCGAAAAGGTCCAAGATTACGACTACCAGACATTTGTGAGAAGAACCATTCTTGAACCTTGTGGTATGTGGCACACTAAGTTAGACATTCATAATAACCAAGAGCAGGATGTAAATCATACCAAACATAACACAGTAGAATTCACCAAGTCAGATCTGTCATATGTGGAGTCCGTTGCGGCTTCATCGATTCTGGGTTGGTACACAAATGTTTATGATATCATGCGCTTTGTCCGATGTCTGGATCACACAGGTAATCACCATCTGCTTAAGGAATGCTCAGTGAAGTTAATCATGGAGAAACCCAACCGTATAATTGGAGATGTCGAAACATGGATGGGCGCTGGTTTCAATGTGAATAAAAACGGATTCATCTGGCAAGAAAATGACATGAAGACAGATGATCTGCTCCTGTTTCATAAAAACCTTCTAAAATCAGTCGAAGGTAAACATAACGACACTCAACAATCAGCTGATTCTATGGTGATGCTGTTTGTTGGCAGGAAAACAAACCGGCTCTATGCCGATCAGTTTATGGATTATGTAAAGGACTGGTCTGCTTCCAAACCCGATTTTTTCAACTATGATTTGGCTGACATTAGGTTAGGGACCAAGAATAAGGATGAGAAAATCATAAAGCATCATTTGTCCGAACATCATATTTCTGCTTATGTTACTGCCATAAAAGACCAGAAGTATAAACTCGAATGGGTCAGTGCATTTGAGTTGAAAAGGCGGTCCTTCTTCACAGTAATTGCAAGAATCAACCCCAACCAGAAACCAGATGACTATTACTTCCAACATGGACTAGATGAGAAACGATTGCTTCATTACAAGAATGTCTATTATAAGAAACACGCTTACCTCAATTTGCTTCAAAGTTATATTAGTTTCTCACACATTGATCGCCAAAAATACATGGCATTGTTCAACAAAGAAGAAGGTCAACCCGTTGATATCAAATATGGAATTGAACAATTCTCACAGCCATATAAGCTCTTTGTTCATGTCTACTTAGAGAAGGGCTACGTCCCACGAGTCCAAAGTTTTGTCCATATTAACCAGGAACCAATTGTGTGCTTTATCTTAGAGAAAAAACCAATCAAAGATTTCAAAGAATATATGGATCTTAATCTTAAAGAGTTGGTTCAAAATGTGAAGTCCAATGCCGACAATGGTAGAGTTATGACATATTTAGATTCGTCAACTAGATACAGAAAGCCTCGATTTTCAGCCATTTTCAGGAAGGATGATACAAAGCAGGGTATTTTTGAGTATAACCTCAACCAAAATGAACTTGAGGAAATTATCTTAAAAAGGTATAAGGAGTCCAGTTATTATCCCAAGTTTTTGATTGGCTATGCCAACAAAAAACAAATGCTGCAGTTTGCCATTTATTTTGAGAAAAAAATCGCTCAAGACAAGAAGTCTGAGTGATTCAACTAGCACTGGTTTCAATTCTTAAAAAAATTATATCTTGCAGAAGTTTGGGAAAAAATGGTGGATATATATATAAAAAAGAAACAAGAAACAATCAAAGATAAAATAAAAAGTACTCAGCTTTGGTTTTTCATTTTAAAATATCTGAGGTTATTCCCAAACTATAAGTTGAAAAAAAATAAAGATGGAACATTCCTCTCTGCAAACATTTTAAGTGACATTGTAGCAGTAGAATCATTTGTCTTGTCATTAGCATTTCTCTAGTTGCATTTATCAAAATTGTTGTTACTAAGCATCAAAATATGAATGAAGCAACAGCTTCTTATGAAAAGGAGAAAGAAAAACATCTTGAAATTCAGTTTTGAATTTACTTAAAGAACTCTTGTATTTTTGACGGGAGAAACAGTCTTCCCTCAAAAGCTTGAAACAATTTTTATGCTACAATTTTTCATCAAACATTTACTAACCATTTGTCTAATTTTTTTTTGATTTTTTTCAAGTCTTTGGTTTTCATCAATCAATTGGCTAAAACTTTTGACCAATCACTGCTTTAACAATTTGGTTAATCAGATTTATAACAAATGGCTAATGTTTAATTGATGTCATATTGTGAAAAGATCTTTCATAAAACTTCTGATGCCATTTATGTTTTCTAATCATTACATGTTAAAGTGCCAATTACTCTTTGATCACCTAATTTAAGCAAAGTTCTACCTGGCCAGTATCTAATGAGTGATCATTTGAGAATTTTGGGTACTTTAAGTTGGCTTTTGGCTATAAATACTATATTTAAGATGTTTATATAGAGACAAATTGCAAACAACTAATTAAACTTTTGGAGAATGGGTGGGGTTGTATACAATAATTAAAAGTTGAATTTATTTGTACTAAGAAAAATTACCGGGGTTTGGATTTATTAGAGAAAAATATTAAAAAGTTCTTGAAAAAAAAGAATTGCTAAAATGGAAATGAACAAAAAAAATTTTAAATATCTTCAAAGGTGTCAGAGAAAAGCATTTAGAAATCAATGGATAAAGTAGATTTTTAATAGTTTCCTTTTTTCTTTTCTTTTCTTTTCTTTTCTTTTTTTTTCATAATATAAATAGAGTTGTTATGAAAACATTCAGATTTTAGCCCTAGTTAAAAGCTCAGTAAGTGTAACCTGAAGTCAAAATATTTTAGACTTTATTTTTCCAATGCGGGTATCATTGGGGAACAAGAAAAGTTTTGGTAAATAGGCCAGGCTTTTCTTGTTCTCCAATGATATTTGCATTGAAAAATAAGGTCAAAATAGCTTGGCTTTATGTTACCTGTATCTTGCTTTCAATCTAGGCTATTTATTAAAATCTCTATTAGAATAGTCAAAGCTGAGAAAAGCATTTTTCTGATACCTTCTCATTGTATGGCTTTAAATAAACATTAACCAATTCAAAAAAATCAGTAAAAACAAATCCAGATTAGGATTTATGAAAAAATAATTTTTCTGACACTGATTTTAAACTTCAAAATCTTGCATATATATATATATATATATATATATATATATATATATATATATATATATATATATATATATATCTTTTTATTGTCTTTCTTACATTCTTACATAAGCTATGTATATATGATTAATAAAATTATCTACATTTACAAAAATGTTACTGCTATTTTTTAAATTATTGCTTTTTATCTTTTAAAAACAAGATTTCTATTTGTGTATTTCAGTATGATCAGTTTTAAATGTGTGACCCTCTTAAAAAAGTAAAATAATGCCATGAGTAGTTTGTTACCATAAAAGACTTATAACGTTATCTGGTTTGGTTTGCTACTCATGTAGCATATTTTGGGCAGCAATAGACTGCAGAGCCCATCCCTTTTCAGGTGTGATTTGAATTCAAAGTTTTTTTTCTCCTAGACTGGTTGCAATATAAAGGTTAAAATGCTTTGTCTGCCCTACTATTTATCCATAGCTGGAGGGAGAATAGTTGTATTCATAACTTTCCCAGAGGTATTAGCGTTATGTGAAAATGCAAACAGCTTAACTCAGGTTTTGAACTCAAGTAATCGAGTCCACTTTCTCTGATGATAACTATTACACCACAAGCATCTCTTTAATTGTAATTAAATAAAGCAGAAAACAATGACATTTTTAGTTCAGTTCCTAGAAAGAGCACCATGTAGAGGAAACAAAGAATTTGATTAGTAAAAAAAAAAACAGCTTTAAGTGTTTCGAATATAATCAGATGGCTGATGAGCAGAACATTGTCATAAAAGATGGAGATACAAGTCTGAATGAATTATCATCTAAATAAGTGATATTATAGTGATCCAATTTTTGCCTCCCTGCATGTTACTGTAACTCAGCAAAAATGACTCATTGTAATGAGATTTTTGATGAGTGTGGAATGTACTGCCATTGCGCTTCGCCAAATAAATTTATAGTTGCTATTACTCATACTGAAAATGTCAGTCTTGATTTCCTAGAGACCAGAAAAAAAAAATTACAGGAAAAAGTAATGGTGAAAAGGTTGTAATTTTGATTTCTTGATATGGAATTTTCAGCTGTCAACTTTATACAGTTAAACAAAAAGATAAAGATTTTGTTTAACTAACCTTATTGGCAAAACCTGGGTTAAGCATTTTACATATGTTATGATGATAGCGCGAATTTTGAAGCAAATTCTGCATACAGAAAAATGTAACTCATTATTGTAACAGAGTTGTTTTCCAGGTGCAGGGATAAAAAAAGAGAAAAGTTAAAGCTAAAATTAATCATAAATAAAACAAACATGAAAACAAATAACAGGAGTTTGAGTAGAAATAGATGCTGTTCTTTTATATATTATTTTTGGCAATGAGCAATGAATTATAAAAGATATTCTGTGTGAGTATTAATCTTTGTATTTGTACTGTGCACATAAATGTTTTATATGTGTGTGTGTGTGTGTGTGAGAGAGAGAGAGAGAGAGAGAGAGAAAGGTAAATTAATCTAAAATATGAAAAACAATATATATATCTTCAGGGCAATGTTGATATGTGATGTTGTGTTTGATCTAAAAATTACATTCGAATGAAGAAGAGAAACGAAAAAAAGGAGACAAGTATCATTCATTTTTTTAACAGGCAACGCATTTACTAAAAGATATTTCTACCTAGTCAAATTTGACATGAATTCATTTTATAAGGAGCCACATACGAATCGAAACTCATGCGTGGCCATTACAAAAAATGCTTGGTCCCGTCGGCATTCCTCGTTTGGAGCGTTTTAGGTACTGAGCAATAACCCACCCCCTGCACTACTGATATTGCTGGGTGTGTGGAGAGGAAGGTCCCTGGTATCAAGCCAACATTGTTTTCTTACCACACTCAGCAGGATTGCTCCTGGACTGGGTAAGAATATGCCATAAATTTTTTTAAATTATTTTTATTTTTGTATTAAATAAAATAACGTATTTGTTGTAGCAAATACGTTACCCTTTTTTGAAAATAAATTAATAAAAAAATGCTTACTTTTAATAATTTCAGTATGGCTTCTAATTAAAATATTTATTAAACTAGATTTTTATTGTAAACAACAATACATTATTTTATTCACTATAAAAATGAAAACGAAAATGATAATGATTTTTTATAAAAATGAAATTTAAAAAATTGTCTAAACTATAGACATATGGGAATTTAAAAGAAATTTTTAAAAAAGTCAATAACAAATAAATGAATAAATAAATAAATAAAATTCAAAAGTAACAGTTTCCCTAGAGACCTCTGACATCGCATGCCGAAAAAGAGAGGCTTCCTGACGCCAAAGGGAAATTTTTGTAAACAGGCAAATAGTTTGTTGTGCCCTATTATATTAAGAAAGGAGTAAAACAAATGAGTGGATGAGAATATTGATGAGTTCCAAAAACTTTAATGTTAGCTTGAGAGATAATCCTGTACTGCGAGCATAAATCATTCTCATTGGTCGAAAATATAAATCGAACCTTCAACAGCCAAAATAATCCCCGCGTTAAACAATAAATTTGAATTATTTCTTTCTGCTACAAGAGGAGCTCTTGTTGCAGAAAGAAATAATTTCAAATGTGGGAAGCACATGATGTTCGACAATAACATCAGTTGTACTGAAAGAAAAAAAAGGACATACTAGTCTCACAGCATAAAGTGTAAAATACAAAAAACAAAAACAAAAACAAAAAACAACATATATATATATATATATATATATATATACAAACAAGTATAATCAAATGAAATAAGTCCTGAACAGTTTCTTCAGCCAGTGTACCGTCCTTCCTGATTTTGTTTTGTATACTGTTTGCTTTTGTGGTAATGAATCAAGCCTGAATGGAGACGAAGATAAAGGTGTAGGTGTGTAAGGGTGATTGCAAGGGATTAAAATTGGGTGTGTCAGCAACGTCCAAATAAGTGATGTCACCCTCGAAATGAGCCTACAGGAGTGAACATAGTACCAGGTAAAGCAAGATTAGTACAGTAGAGGAGGTGGCTAGATGATCGACGTCCCGGTTTTTGGAGTATATTACATTAACCGATGGGTCGATGCAGTTGCAAGTCCGCACAGTGAGTCGTACGTGGACTAGGAAGTCTGTACAGTGAGTCGTACGTGGACTGGATGTTGCAATGCTAGAGTATATCGTCGGTAATCCGTGAGGTGAGTGGTACGTGGATTATGCAGCCCGAACAGTGAGTCATACGTGAACTGGATGTTGCAATGCTAGAATATATCGTCAATAATCCGTACAGTGAGTCGTACGTGAATTAGATGCTTTTATGCCAACACAAGAAACGATCGATACAGGTTAATACATATCTTTAGCGCGTTTACATTTAAGGCAAGCGCGAGCCCAATCAGTAATAATACGACGCAAGTTAAACCAAAAGAAACAGGCCGTAATAAATAATTTCATGAACTGTTCTCGCAAGTTGAGGGGGCACGCCATAAAACAATAAACGTAATTGCTGCTCGGGCGAAATTTCATGAACTTCAAAAAAAACATCAACCTGAGCAAACCAAAATATTGCATTCTCAGCAAAAGGAGGCAACGAACCAAAAACTCATGATACTAGACTAAAAGCAGCAAAACACAACCCAATAATAATGAAGAAGAAAATTTTTCTTTTTTGTTTTCTAGTATGTGTGTGTCTGCTAAATTTGCTCAGGGAAGGAGGTGAAACGAAATTGACACTGAACTGTATAAAAAAAAAATGTCCTCTGAAATGAGAGAAAAGTAAAACTCATGCAATGCAACAAAATTTTTCTCTCTTTTTTTTTTTGCGTTAGCTCGCTTGTTGAGCGTTTTACTTTCTGTTGTAGTAAACTCCCTTTTTATGGTGGTGGAAGAAAGAGTAATATGACTTTGCTTGGCAGAGGGGACAGCTTCATTTTTAGACGCTAGTATTAGCTGGAATTTTTTTTTTGATGAGTCACATTGTGGAGGTAGTCATTTCACGTAGGTATGTTGTTCATTTCCGTGTTACCATTTTTTGTACCACATGGTAAGTTGTCTGTTTCAAGTTCGGGATGTTTTTTGTTTGTTCTTTTTTTATGTGACAAAATTGTCAGACAAAAAGTGGCGAGCGAAAAGGTCTATCAGCAGCAGCTTGTCGATGGTGAGCAACTTTTATAGTAGTAAACTCGCCTCACTTGATGATATATACACAGGGTGGTGGTGGCAATGGGCATCTACCGTCTATCGGCCATCTTGCTTTCCTCGTGGGTTTGAATATGACGAAACTGGTTGGCGGCAAATTAAAAACTCACAATATATCTCGTCGGGCCTCAATCACGTCGGAGGGTCACCATTTTTGGTAACAAGGCGAATTGGTTGTCTTGCCCTGTTACATTAAGAAAGGAGGAAAACAACTGAATTGACGAGAATATTGATGAGTTCCAAAAACTTTAATGTCAGCTTGAGAGATAAACCTGTACTGTGAGTCGTACAAAGGGAAGAAAACAGTTGCTGATGTTAGAGCAGGAATTAAGCATCCAACTTGAAGCCTCGAGGACCAGTTGGTCTAGAAGGAATGAATAAATGAGAAAGGAATGATCTTCTAGAAAAAACAATGGTCCAAAAATTGGATGCGCTCTTCTCATGTTGATGTTGTTCTGTTTTATTGCTAGAATGAGTGAGGAAGAGAGAGAGAGAGAGAGAGAGAGAGCGTTTACACAGTCTTTTATATTGCCCGGGGAAGTCATTCGAGCAGAATGGTATAAATCATTCTCATTGGTCGAAAATATAAATCGAAACTTCAACGGCTAAAATAATTCTCGCGCTAAACAATAAATTTGAAATTATTTCTTTCTGCTACAAAACTTTTCCTCAAAGGCTTTTATCACTTCGGCTTGGATGGACCTTTTTTCTCTCAGCTTCTAGGAGGGAGCACACGTGCTGGCTGAGTTCCGAGGCATAGCAGTGTGGTGCATCTCCTGCTAGTAGCTGTGAGACAAACGACGGATTCTCAAACTTGTTATTGCCGAAAATGATTCCATAATATACTTTAAACGCCTTGTCTAGTGAAGAGCGACTATTTCTACTGGTCCAGAAAAACATTTTTCCCATAAACCACAAAAATAAAATTTGAGTCTAAAGCTATCCTTGTCTTTTTTCTTCCGTCCTTAATTCCCTTACAGCTTTGACAGACGAAAAGGAGACTTCAAGTGAATGGGGTAAGAAGAAGAAAAGGAGTCTATATACAAACATCAGAATTTCGCAACAATACCAACAATTTACCTCAACCACGATAAACTCCCTTCATGGGTCCCATATATAAACGTTATTTTTGAAAATTAAAAATATTCTTAATTCTGGTAAGTCTTCTATTCTTTTTTAAATCTATAGCAAATATGTTATCCTCCTTTTAAAAATGCAAAAAATAAAAAAATAAAATAAAGGGAAACTGTTGAACTCTGATTACGTCACATACATTTTGAAACAGAATACAATTGACGATAAACAAAAGTTAAGAACTTTTTTCCTTTTCTCGTTTTATTTTCTTATTCGAATATAATTTTCGGGTGAAACATATCACAAACTAACATTGCTCTGGTGATGATTAAACAAAAGACCGGAACATTAAATATTGGTATATTATTCATATAAAAATAAAGACATCCTCTGAATATCTTGTTTATATATATATATATATATATATAGAGAGAGAGAGAGAGAACAAATTTTCTGTGGATACTATCAAACTATGTTTGCATATTTTGAATATATATATAAAGATGAACAAAAGTGATAAGACACATATATATATTTCTTTTGTATGATTTATTTTTTGATTGTTCTCAACTAGTTTTGACATTATGCTATCGTCAGGAGCAAAGATTTGTGAAAAAAATTAAAGCTTTTAAAAGAATTGATATACTATCAGAGAAGTGACGAAAAGTGCACTGATGACGTAGCTCATCCAGTTGTAGAATGAAAATTATTTTCTGGTATCCAAGTGTCTTCAACTGACCTTTATATACCTACTGTCAGGACACCTTGCAATGGGCTCTTCATTTTGGAGGTTTTATGTTAAGTATGGGAGGAGTGTGTTTCAAACTAGCCGTGACTGCTCGATCTATTTATTTGTTTATTTAGTTAGGTGTTTCTGTGTCACCCCAAATCTATCCTTCCTATTTCAAATTCATTTGGGGGTTGAGTCACTGTTTGGACATGTTTTATGTATTTATCTTTGTTTTTTTTTTGTGTGTGTTTTTATTATCACTATAATATTGCTGATGTGTGTTTTATTCTTTTCCGATGGCGAACCTTGCATCTCTTAAAACCGTCACTTTGAGTAGAAATGTTGTTCTACAAGAATTACTTTACTGTAATCCATAACTTTGATTTTGTGTTATTTAGTCTACAGCAAAATGGCCATTCGGACTTTCTAATGTATTATTTTTGGCAGCGTATGTAATCTTTTTGATAAATTGCACCGTTGCTTCTGCAGTTAGATTCATGTTTTAAAAGTTAGTAAATGAGTTGGTTGACATGGAGTTTGCAGCATTAGTTGTTCTTAATGGTTAACAAATTTTAGTGGATTTTATTGTGGGCTTCTTATAGATGATGATGGTGATGACGATGATTCTTCTTTGAGTGTTTTTCACACCAGCGTTAGTCTTGCACTGGTGTTTGAGTGACAGCAAGTCTCCTTCAGTCTCTAGGACTCTTGTCAGTATTCAGGCCGATCTTAATAATGCTATAGTCTGGATGGTCTCCACGTGTCTTCTGATTTCTAAGTCTTCCAGGTCCTTTGGGAATTATTCCAAGCGCACCAATTACAATTGGTATCCACGTTACCTTCATTTTTCATATCTTTTTAGTTCTCTGGCAAGGTCTAAATACGTATCTCTCTTTTTACGTTCTTTTCTTTTCACTCTATGGTCCGCAGAAACGGAAATGTTCACTATTAGGCAGGTTCTCTTTATTATTATCATTATTATTATTATTTCATATGCTATTGCTTCTTACCATTTTACTTAGGTTCTCGAAAAATATCTTTAAAGTTTGGGTTTATATTCAAAATGTCCAAACATTTCTTAATTATTTAAGCTCGTGATAGGAGGGAGTTTTTTGTTACGTTAGTTGGGCGGCGGAAGCGATTCAACTTCTCTTTTGTTTTAATTTTATGTTTAGTTTGGTTTAGGTTCCTTGTTTAAAAGCATAACAACATTTGTGGGTTATTTAATGCCAAAGACACCCTTGCAGAAGAACAGTTGTGTTACTTTTCAAGGGGTTTCAATCTTTTCCAAACGGGAATTAATCCGAAATTGAACGAGTTGCATGACTTGAGTTCGAACTCGTTTACTACGATATCATAGTCCAGCACTTTTGTCACCAGGTTATGAGGACTTATCGGTTTCAGTGCGTCTCAAAATAGATGCAACCCATTAATATGATAATGATTTATTGCTGAGACTAGAGCAATGGCGGTCATTTGGAACACTTCCTGTAAAAATACTGGGTATAAAACACAGAGTGCTAAAAAATTAAATCACTATTCTGTACTTCCGCATGACAAAGATAAGGTCAGAATATTCTCTGATACATGCTGTTTCCATTATCTACTAAAACACATGTTTCTCTGGGATTGATCCTCCATAAGAGAATAAAAATCTGTCTCAGTAAATAGCAACCCAGGAACACAACTGTCATATTGGAGAATATATTCACGCATACATATGTGTCCGTGCGTCAGTGTGTGCGTGTGCGTTCTCCTAATATGACAGCACTAAACTGTGATAATAATGATAATAACATATATACATATAAGAGAGAGAGAGAGAGAAAGAGAGAGAGAGAGAGAGAGAGAGAGAGAGAGAATTAATAATCTGAAAAACAGATTTGAAGGAATTTTCCAATTAAAAGTTCCATTGTACCATTAATATCTTCTGGAGACCCAAACTGTTTTAAGCATTGGGGTATTTTCATTTTTAGACACTGTCATGCATCATGAAATTTATTCTTTGTTCTCAATTACTTACATTCTTGTCCTGTACAATATATTTATACTTAGTTTATACTTGGTATTTTTGTCTACTTTGAGATGGTCATGTTTATGATATTTTCCCCGAGCCTCATACTGTGAATAGCCTTTATTTTAAATTTATTGCTCATGTGGCGATGGAATAATTAATAAAAAAAAAAGCAATAACATAAAAGATAAAGATAAAATAAATACAAAATAAAATAAATGAATAAATACAAAAAAATTACAATTTTCCAGTAGGCCTCTGACAGGAAGGACAATATGCACATGACTAAAAATATGGGTTTCTTGGCGCCAAAAATAAGGTCTTTCTCAGATTCTGGTAGACACCTCGACCGGAAAGACGGCTATTTTACTGGTTCGGGAAAAACATTCCTCTCTACGAAATAGTTGTAAACCGGGAAATAGAAGTTGATTTTAAAAGTACCTCTGTGTCTTTTTCGCTATTCATTCCTTTTCAGCCTGAACAACCGACAAAAAGATAATAAGTGAATGGGGATGACAAGAAAAAGTCAGGGACCAACTTCATAATCTTTCTCAATACAGCTAAACCTTTTATACCCCATACTTCTTTAAGGTTCAAGTTCGCAAGTTTAAGACAAATATGAACCCTCAGAAGAAGAGAAATGCATACATATAGGTTGGACAGAAAAAGTTTGCGACAATGTTTATTGCAAAATAACGATTCAATAATCATCAGCTTTGTCAATAATTACAAAACCAAAGACAAACCGGGTGGTAGGGTGTATGTTGGAAACATCGTAAAGAACGTTCACATTGTTTTTTAGCAATAAATAAACTAATGGCCGATAAGATGCAAAGCATTTTTTCTTAAATAGCTGAACATTCTGGCTTCCAGAAATATTCCTTAAACAAAATTATGGAAGGATCTTGTAATTTGCATTCCTAAAACAAATACCAACAGATGTCTAGATATGCAAATGAGTAACAAGCGGTTGGGTATACCTAATAAATAAAAAGGTTTTGTGTCTTATCTGTTATAAATCTATTTAGTACTAAATAAATAAAAAACCTTGTGAACATACTCTAAGTGTGTTAATTCCATAATTATTGCCAGAGATAGTGTATATGTTAAATTATTTCAATCAATGGTATAATCTTTTTCCAATCCATGCAGGGGAAAATATTATGGAATAACTCTTTGTTAAGAAAACAATTATGTAATGATCTAATAATTTTCCTTCCTAAAACAAATAACAGCAGAAACTTTGACATACAATTTTAAAGTATTTAAGTACTTTAAAATTTATAAGTTCAACCATTTGTCAATTATTTGTAACGAGCCGGGAGGATATCGGAACATGAGAATATATTATTTTGATAAAATATTTTTTCATTTCCCGCGATATCTGGTCGACGGACATTGGCCAAATGAGTAGAGTGTTCGCCAATGGTCCGAGAGACCGGAGTTCAATCCCAGGATGAGTCATACCAAAGACTCGAAAAAATGGTACTTGATGCCGCCTGGCTTAAGATTCAGCATTATAAGGTAAGGATCAAGGGTAAAATTGAGCAATCCAGGGAATGGAGTAACGCCCTCCCCTAGTAGCCATTGAAGAGGGAACCTTCGGGTCATCCTCGACTAAGGTCGCCAACTTTACTTACATAGAAAATAAAAGAATGAAGCCGAAATCCTTGAAGTGACAAAAATGACGATTACCCAGAGAAACGATAAAACAAGATTTATTCGTTAACGGTGAAATTAATATTAAGTGCACAAGAGGATAAATTAACATAAAACAAGTCACTAAGTAGTTTGATAGTAGAATGATGCATTCAAATGTGTATATACAGCGGCTTAGGTGTACGTAATGGAACAAAGAAGACGAGTGGAAAGGAGTGAAGTTTAACAGTCTTTACTTATCTCATTCAAGCTGTTTTGCTAATTGATTTCTCTCTCTCTCTATCTATCTATCTATCTCTCTCAGAGAATCAAGAAGGTTAATGACAAAAAGTCTATCTTTTCTTTCTTTTCTCTTTCTGTTATATAAAAGAAAGGCCGAGTGATACTTCTAGCTTTTAATCTTCACATAAAGTCTCTTACTACTTTCCTTCATTATCATCGTCATGATAATAGGTGGCTTCCACGATGTTTCCGTGGTTCTTTTCTTTTCTTTTCATTAGACATCTTCTTATGTTGCGTAGCCACTTCGCATTCTCAAGCTGGCTGGTCGTTTACGTGTGTCCTTCTCCAAAGATTTTCGCCAACTGACTTTCTGTCCAATTCGTATTTTTGGCGCGCGACAAGCAGTCCTTGACGCGTGCTTTCCTTCGACCAGACAGCAACTTCTCTTTTCAAACTGTAGTATCCGTTGATTTCGGCTTGCGGTAGACGGGGAGGTTCAATGGGTGGCACCGAATCAGCTTATTCCACTTCGTGCTGATATGGGTCATGCCTACTGATTGACCCTTACAGGCAGTCTGTTTCTATGATTGGTGGTTTAGTAATCTGTAATACATTGATTAATTAAAACTATTAAAAGATTAATCAAAAACTTGAATTAATAGTTTTGATAAGTATTATCCGTCATCTTTCGAGTTCTAACTGAAAAATAAAACAACCAACAGCATTCCACTAGGGATGGCACTTTCTTGTAGTGTATATATTTACACACAAGGTTAATTTTTAAGCAGAGTAAAACTGATTTTGATTCAAAGTTTTCTTTTTTCTAGAATGATTGTTTGGACAAAGGTTTAAAAATCCAGTCTATCCTATTCATCTATAGCTTGGGGATAGATGGATTCATGACTTTCTTAAAGACATTAGCGTCAGATGAAACGCAAACAGCCTTGTCCAGGGTTTGAACTAGGATTGCCGATTCCATTTCCGACGACAATAACCTTATGCTAAGCATGTCTCACTGTAGTGTAATGGTTAGCAAGCTAGTCTGGTCTATCAATTACCAGTGTGTAGTGAGTTTTATTCTCACTAACTATCCCATACTTCTGCAAAGTATGCAGGAAGCATATTCTTGGCGGGGCCGATTCATAGTGTTATATCTAAACACAATAATATTTTTTTAAGTTCATATAATTATTTTTGTTCCATTTTGAGCACTCTGGCGAAGGAATTAACGGCTGCCATTCGCATAATTCAAAGCTCTTCGAATGAATTGAGCACTCTCGTATCCGGTAAAGTAAAAATGTAAATAAACGAAAGCTACTACATAATGCATCATAATTCCCGAGCTGACGTATGTCAACTGATGGCTGAGCAGTATGATACTTAGTCTAACGTAAAGTTGGGCGGGTTTCGATCCCAGCTTCAAGCGTCCTACATGTCTAGCCACACTGAAGAGTTTTGATACAACGAAACAGTCTGTCTGTGGATGACAATATATATATATATATATATATTGTGCGGGGGAGGTCTTCTTTTTGAAGGTTACATTTCATCTACTTATAAAACAATTTTAGTTTACAGGGTGCTGAAACAAAATTAAGAGTATTCTAGAATAATAATAAACGATTCTATTATAAAACAAAATTAATTTCAATTTAAAAAAAAAAGATAGACTCAAAGCAGTAAGTTTACTCAATATGGCCACCATTTTTTTTCAGTTATTGTATCAACACACCTTCGAAATGATTGGCATGCCTTCCAAATAAATTCTTCAGACATTTTATTCTATTCCTCCTCAATATCAGTCTTAAGCGAACCAATATTTGGATGGAAAATTGCATTTGTTTTGTTTTCAAAAACACTCCATATAGCGTAATCAAGAGGGTTGAGGTTTAGGCTTAAATCTTGTGTAATTGCTGTTCTCACAGTTTTCTCGTGAACTTTCAATTCATTTGCGTGCTTTCTTATTGACGTTGTGAGGTCCTTCTTAATTGACATAACAAGAACAGAAAAAAACCTTCTTTCTTTTTCTTATAAAGTTCTTTTTTGGTAAAACATTTTTTTTTTGCTTTGTATATGGTAGACAAAGAAACTTTAGCTTGGTTTCGACGTTAAGCAAATCATAGATTCTTTATTGTTTCTTTTATTGCTTACCAATTTTGGGCCGAATTTTGATTTCAAAAAAGCGCTTGAATGATTGAGCTAATCATGAAAATCATGAAAATTTAGATTTATCGCATTTTTTTTTCAAATATTGGACTAATCAGACTAAAAAAACGTTTTAAAATTATTCTATATTTTACTTCCGCAACCTGCATATATATATATATATATATATATATATATACATCATCATCATGTCGTGCCACTAGCACGGATATCCCTGACCCTATCTCGCCACTTCTCCCTGTCGTTCATCGCCTCTGGCAGGTCTTCAGGGCTACATTCCGTATCCTCACATAGCTGCTGAATGTATGTTCGTGCTGATCGTCCTGCTTTTGCCCGGCCATATGTGGGGGTCCATAAGAGTATATCACTTATGAGCTCGTCCCTGCTTCTCCAGCAGTGTCCTGCATGTCTTGTTCGTCTAACTTGGATAGTTTTCATGATAGGAGGCAGGTGGCCGTATAGTTGGTGTCTTGTGGGGTGTTGCCGCCAAGACTTGTTCAAGATTGCTCGCAGCATTCTTGTGTAATTGCCGTCAAGCTTCTTCTCCAGTCGTTTTGTTGGCGTCCATGTAGTGCATCCATACAGTAGTATCGATACGACAACTGTCTGGAAGAAACTGCGTTTCATTTTATCGGTTAGGTCAGATTTCCATATGATCGATAGCCTATTGATGGCTGTACATGCTTTTGTTAACCGCGTGTCGATGTCCTTTTCGGTTGATGAGAAGCTGCTTTCTAGGTACGTGAATTTGTCTACTAGTTTAAGAGGGTCTAGTGTGGAGATATTACCTGTTTGATTATAGCACATATATTCCGTTTTGTTTGCATTGACATGGAGTCCTATGCCAGCAGCTACTCGTTCTAAACTATGCAGTAGTGTTTCGGCTTGGTTGGGTGAATTTGCCAGTATCGCTTTGTCATCGGCGTAGTCGGCGTCGGTAATTGTTTCTGCTTCTTTTCTTCGTCAGCTCGAAGCCGTTTTCTCTGATTTTATCAATCGATGTTCTAAGCACGTAGTCTAGACAGATGATAAAGAGGTATGGAGCTAGCGTGTCTCCTTGTAGTGCTCCTGCTACAATGTCGAAGTATTCTGTGTCTGCATCTGGTGAACGTACTTTCACTTTGGTGTTTCTGTAGAGAATTGTTATTGCTGCTACGTGTTATATTTTGACCTTTTGACCCGGCCAAAAATGCCATTCCAAGGTGATGCACCGGAAGGAGGTGACACATTCTAATGGCAGTTATGAGAGGAAATCGCGAGGGCGGAAATTGGCTGATGAAATGGGACGAGCTAAAAAATTCCCATGGTACACTCATAGACTGATGCACCGGAAGAGAGTGACCTCTGAACTGCATGACAGTTATTTCCGCTTGATGACGATTAAACTTTCGATTTCAAAGATCGAGTGGGCGTCGAACGATTATATAACTCAGTTGAGTTCGACGAGCCAGTTGAGTTGCAGACAGTTGGAGAAGGAGATAGACGAGATGTGGTAGGGAAAGCCACATCAGGCCGAAGGGGCTTGGGGCCCTGATGAGTTGGGGTCCAGAGAAGATGCTGATAAGATGCAATAAAGAAAGTCATCACCCAGCAGAGTGGGCCCTGGGCCTCCGGTTGAGCAGCCCTGGAGAACGAGAAAGACACAACGTTGACGGCCATAAGAGTGGAGGTCAAAATGTTACAGTTTATGTTCCGTCTCCAGCTCCCTCTCACACGCAACCCTTGAGTAACCCTTTTGTACCCTTACAAATAAAGTGAGAGGTAAAATATTGTTAAAGAAGTCTTCCTGCGTCTGTTGTCCATTGCGTCGGTATGTATCCAGCATATATATATGTATATTTCTGCATGAACATGTATATGACAATATAACACTACGGTTTCTTTAGGTAGGCCGTATTCTAGTAGGATTTGTTCCATCTTTCCTCTGTGAATAGAATCGAAGGCCTTGGTAAAGTCGACAAATAGTAATGTCGCTTGTATGCACTATAGTGTAATGCCCAGAACACCCTTGTGGAAGGTATCTTACCCCAAACAAAAAATACAGTCACTACTTTAAGCCTCACCTACAGGGCGTTTTTTAAGTTTTAGATGGGGGGACCACTTTGTAACTGTAGGTACTGTAAGCAACTAAAAGCCAGGCAAAGCAAAAAATACTAAATAACAACAGGTACACTATAGATTATTTGCATGTCTTTAAAATTGATGTTGTATTAACTTGCCTTTAACTTCAACTAAGTTATTATAAAGTATACTAAAACAGATTGGAATTAGCCGAGAACCCATAAAAATGCCAAAATTATTTATGTATGGGTCGCCTTGGACCAAAGTATCTGTGCTACCCAGATCAGTTGTTGCTCTTTGACTATGGAATGAAAAATCCCTGAAAGTAATTCTGGTTAAACCCAAGTTTTGAAGAGTTATGGACATTTACCAAGTAAAGCAAATATAGTCGAAAGCTTTTGAAGGAAGGAAAACACAACAACGGTTTTTTTAGTTCAACAATTTTACTATAAGAATGGAAAGGAAATGGTTTGCAGATAAAATGCTTCTGCAAACTTAGCTAGGTAGCTTAAAATAAGTTTTCGTAACTGGGACGACACAGCATTTTCCCCATTGATGTTATTGGCTCAGTACTACTTCAGCTTTCTTGGGTCACGGAGTGGCGGAGGTGGTCGCAAAGGGCAATTTTGTCACGAGATTGGAATCCACAGAGAACCACAGTCAAATACTAAACGTTGGGATAGTGTAGGAAAGAGAGGCCGAAACGAGGAATTCGGTTGCTTATATTAAGCGTTCCGCAGTGACTTCACGTGACCTCAAACAGCGCTATAATTAGCTCTCTTTGGCCATTCCATGAGCGACCGATAAATTCCAAAATAACTCTTCTGAATAAGATCAGTGTAGTATCTGTACGCTCTGCCTAACTTAGTATTTAACTCTGAACAGTTTTAAAATTTATAAAAGTTCTAAAAGTACTAAAAGACATGTGTCCGTCTTTTACCGTTCTGAAAAAGAGAAACCATTGTTACTTATCATCTAAAGGAGTAGCTACATAGAAAAATATCGAACAAAGGCTGGAGACAAATAGAGCTTCAAGAAAATTTATTTACAGCAAATAAAATGAAAGGTTGCTAGATGCATATGTAGCAGAAAGAACCTTGTATTTTTGTTTGGCGCGTAATTTAATTTGACCGTTAGAATCACCGAACATTTTCACCTAATCAGGATGACCTGTTCTATTCAGCCCGAACCATATTTCCTAGCAGCACCAAAAATTGAAAAAAGCCCACGAATCACTCTCTACCTCAGAAATCGTCAATATGAACAGACGTTTTATTGTCTGCTCTTGAATAGTGGCAGCAGCGTCAACCACTATGAGGAGAGCCATCTAGTTTACAGACCCCCTTGCGTCTATTCTTCTAGACCAAGGGATCCTAGTTAAAACAAATTAGATGATACACTCTAACAACTTCCTACCTTCTTTACTTCCAACGAGACTCGCAGCATACCAGCGTAAACCCCTTACTTCATGTTGCCATTAAAACCTTCATTTAAAACCTAACGACGTCTTCGTTCTTCTCCATCACCTTTATTTTCCATCAATATTTAGCGAGGGGATAACAACCAACATAATACCAATGCTACCAACGAAATACCAGCGCAACCAACGCAAAACCAACTTAAACCTTAAACCAAAAAACCTAATAATAATAATAATAATAACAACCTTCCCATCGCTATACATATAATTCCATATGCAAGTTTTTAACAATGGGCAAAAAAGCAATAAAAATATTCACTTACAAATTACAACTACTTGTTTTTTTCCAAACATAAATTGGTACATACAATTAGAAAAATAGTCTGCTTCCTTTTTTTTTAGGGGGGAGGGGGACACAAAGGCCAGGATTACTATCGTTTACTTCTCCTTAGAACAGTGGACAGGTGTTCTCGGGTTCGAGTTTATCATCGACAATGCTGGCTACATATAAACAACTCACATTATTTCTTTTCCTTTATTCAAACAATTGTTTAAATATTTCCCAAGGTTTTTCTTAGGAAATAAAATCGTGTACCTTATTTTGGAACAGGTACTAAATTAAATAAACATATGTTATTCCGAACATATATTAAAAAATGGAAATAGGCTGATCCAAATTTCTGCTTTGTAGTTCTTCTTGATATCAAACTGGTAATTCTTTTTTACTTCATATTCACCTTAGGAGAAAGTGACTACACACACGTGGTGAAAATATTTGGTTCTAAATATGAAAGAATTTAGAACTTGTAGGGAATAGATGAATAAATAAATAAATAAATAAAACTAATTAAGTTGAATCAAAATAATTATTAAAGAGGCTTCTGACTGGAAAAGGGGTGACACATGCGCAAAGAAAAGGGACCGTCCCGACAAAAGGAGGAAGCTCATTCTCTTTCAGCAGTGAGCGGCGGAGTGACAACATTTAAATCTCCCTTGCTGCTAGTGAAGGCCACGTGGCCGCTCTAAAGCGCCACATTGGCTAACCTTTCACTAGTAGCAGTCGTCTCGGTTAACAGTATGCCAAAATGTAAAAGTATCAAAATGGACCATCGAACTACGAACTAAAACACTGGACTTGGATAAACTCCCAAAAGCGACTAACACGTCGTTTAAGCTTTATATACCAAATACGTTGTGAAAGCTTTAAATACTGAATAAGGACACATACATACCCAAGAGACGCGTGAAGGGAATATATATATATATATATATAGCATTTACACTCCTGTATTTTACAATGGCCGTGATGCCACTTGTTCCTGAAACAAAGATGGAGGACGTCGGTAAACTAATCAGTCTCGGGAACCTATTGGTCAAGAAAGTCACGTGGTTAGTACTCACAACTACGTCCTCAACTTTGATTTTGTCCAGCGCATTTGGAGCCGACTGCATGACAAGGATTGCCTATATATACTCTTGTCTTCCAAGAACTCACTCTCTTACATGTGACTTACAGAGACAACACACACTCTCTTATACATTTGACTTCCAGCAGGCAACCCCACGAAAATGTATACATTCTGCAACCCTTTTCTTTCCTCTTCTGCCTTTTCGGTTAGACTTTTTCCAGCCTCGAACACAGCCTCATAAATTTCGTCAAACCCCGAAAGAGACAAACAACCAACATGGGAGAAGACACATGTCTTCTAGCACACGTTGCTATATTTCTATATATCGATACCTTACATGAAATACTTAGTCCACATACTTTTTATTGTCTACAGGACACTTTCAATATTTTGTCTTTTTCCATATCCGTATTAGTACACGCATACACACACGCACACACAGAGGAATATTCAACAGACTATATTAGAATATTTGTAATGTTTCTTTTTTTATGTATTTCTTGATATAAATTTAATTTTGTTTGCATTGCTTTATTTCGAATGTTTTTTTTTCTCTGCGTTTCTCACATCTTTACTTCATTTGCCTTTTCAAATATAAACCAAAATCGAGGAACCAAAATGTGGAAAATATCAACATATTCAACAAACAGTACCCCTACAAAATGGTGACCCCGACATGATATGAACATGCAAAAATTTCCTAAACACTCGGAACAATTATGAATGAATACTCACTCATTTCAAAGGCAATATAGAAGTATTGCTGTCACAATGCGTAGACTTGAGAAATGAAAGTAGCAAACACATACAAATTCTTCGACGAACTAAACAACCTGTTCGAACATATTCAAGGTCTTCTATACACTAGTAATTACATGCAAAATTTTTGACGAAAAAAGGAAAATTTCAAGCTGAAATTTCATACACAGAAACAGGACGGCAGAATTTATTTCAGCGCACGTGGAGAGGCAAACACTGACATACTGCTACTACTACTATTAACACGAGGTATTTTTTTACTTCACCACCACCAAAGGAAGACAACCTCTTAACTCAGTTTGTTATTTTACCAAACCCTTACATAACCTTACCGACTACCCAAATACCAATTACTTATAGGATATATACTTGTCACTGGACAAAATATGGACGTATTTCAACAACAATGTTTATGACCACGTGATATTTTCCACCAGCGAAAAATATACCGACATTTTCGGAATAAATACAAACAAAAATTACAAAATGCAATTCAATTCATTGGAAATTCACTTACTATCTCAACCATAATTCGGCAAGATATCTTTAGGTGCTTAGAGTGACGACGCCAAAAATCACCCAATGAAAACACTTAATACAATGTAACCAGTGTTGGGTCTAGCTTTCAAAACAAAGACAAAGTCAACAAGCATAAAGAATTACAAGAACTACTTAGACATCTGAAAATTCGATTTAATGAAAGCAAAGACAAACAAACCTTCGAAAATCGATATTAATACTCAGACGTTCAGCTCTAAAAGCTCTGAAGGAAACTCGTTTCAAGCTGACACCACATTCCATCGTCAAGCTAAATACTTGCGACTAAAAAAAAGCTAACCACGCTGCCAAGTAAAGTCATATTACCCTTTCTTCCATCACCACAAAAAAAGGAGTTACTACGACAGAAACTACAACGCTCAACAAGCGAGCGAACGAAGAAAAAAAAATGAATA
The DNA here is from genome assembly GCA_963585895.1 of Sepioteuthis lessoniana. Taxonomy (NCBI): domain Eukaryota; kingdom Metazoa; phylum Mollusca; class Cephalopoda; order Myopsida; family Loliginidae; genus Sepioteuthis; species Sepioteuthis lessoniana. The sequence goes on from CAUZXS010001823.1 coordinate 94,593, forward strand.
TTAAAGAAAATATGAGTAACTAACTTTCTTATTTTTGTTTTGTGAATAATATTCCCGAATATTAAAAAAAAAATTCCACGGAAAGGCAAAAAAAGTTAATGAAGAATAATCCTCCTCAAACCAGACGATTACATTCAACAACTCTATGCCCCACCAAAATTCATGCACATTAAAGAAAATGACGTAAAAAAAGGAAATAATATCCGTCATACCCAACGAGTCCTCGCTTCCAGCCACTCTTAACAAAATGAATCAATTAATAAAAATTTGCCAAGAATATCTCCAGAAAATGTTGCCCAGGGAGGAAGTAGCTGGATGTCTGAGCGAAATTTTTTACGTCGCAGTCGACATAGCCAATTTTGGAGGTGACTTAAATTTGTTCCTGTGTGAGGCGGATTGAATTCATCTAATTCATAATCAACTGGGAACCCTTGGTCTATGAGAATAGACTCAAGAGGTCCATAAATTAGATGGCTTTCCTCATCGTGTCGTGATGCTGCTGCTAAAAGGAGAGCGGTCAGTAATTACGTCTGTACTGTTCGAAAAAGTTCTTAGGAAGAGAGTGTTTGGCGGGCTTTCCCCAATTTTGTGCTGCCTGGAAAAATGGTCCGAGCTGAAAGTCATCCTCATTGGGTGAAAATATGCGTCGACCCTAACGGTCAAATTAAATTACGTGCCAAACAAAAATACGAAGTTCTTTCTGCTACACACTGGACTTGAACAAACTCCCAATAGCGACTAACACGTCGTTAAAGCTTTATATACAGAATACGTTGTGAAAGCTTTAAATACCGAATAAGGACACATATATACCCCAGAAACGACTAACTCATTTTTAGCACCTTGACTGGGGGATTCAACCATTTCAGTTGTATTTAGGGAGAATTTCCTCACTCATTGAATGGTTGTTGAACCCAGAAATAAAGGAAAAATATAAAAATATGTCTTCGTCTCCTACCCATTAATATCTTCTTTCATATGTAGAGAAAAGGAAAATCTCGTATTTTGTTTTGGCGCGCTATTTAATTCAACACTGAATTTCACCCAATCAGGATGACATATCCTATTCAGCCCGGACCTTCATTTCCGACTAGCAAAACGGGTGAGCGGCCAAACACACTCTCTTCAGCTTGAGACGGTGACCAGAACAGACTTGTCTCTGGTCGTCCTTGCTTAGCGATGCTTTTTGCTAAACAAGCCACCCAGTGGGACATCTCACTGCGGCTTTAACCCTAGCAGCAGCAACATGGACACTCAACGAGGGAACCATCTAATTTATGGATTCTTTGCGTCTAATATATTTTAGACCAAGGAATCCCAGTTGAATATGAATTAGATACGTTCAGCATGCCTTCCACAAGCACCACAAAAATTTACTCTGTCGATCCGAGCGCCACTTCGCTCTCGACACACCTAGCTCTCATTTCACCTCTGGTCCACATTAATGGAGATAACGCCTACTCTCCCCAATTACCAGACACACAAAACTACACGGTGACCTTGAATACTTCCCTCACACGTCCAACGACACGCTGCCATCTCAACATCCCGCTAAGCTATCGCGTCTCCAAAACCAACAAGCCTAACCACCACGAGTCTTGCAGCACCAAGAACAAACCGCCTCAAAGCTGCAAATAAAGAACTTTCGTTGTTGTGTGTTAAAGCAAAGTCTCATAATTCATTTGTTGCCTTAAAATATATAGCGCTAAATAATTAACCATTTCATCACCGCTATAAATATAATTCTTTTACGGCCTTCTTATCCAAAGAATTTAAACCAACAAAACAAAAGTGGGACCAGGATAGAATAACCTCAGAATGGAATCAGATAGCAAACGACAACACAGCTTGCCCTGAGACTCCATAAACTCTTCAAATTTCTTCTCTCACTAATTAAGGCAAAAATTAGGGAAATGGTTTTACTTGCGAACTTCTCTAGTTTCAAGTAGTACCAAAACAAAATAAACTCCCTTATGCACAACTTTTACACCGTTTAACATTCAGCGGAGAGAGAAAATATTTTGAACTGTTTCAAACAAAATCCTTTTCTCTTCTGACGGAAACCCGCTCAATCTTCAACGGTCACAAGACAACCTCGTTCTCAAAAAATGGTTGAGTACTCAAATTTCAGTCAATGCCCGCTTGCCATGACAAGAAAATTCAAAAACAGAGCGGTCGCCAGGGAAAACCGAATTTTTAAAGCAACAATAAATTTTTATTTTTCTCATAAAGGCAACTCTATTAATAAAACATAGAAATCAATCATTGATCAATCTTATAAACATATTTCATGTTATACAATTTTCAAAATCCATAGCTGCAAGGGATAAAGGAATTCATACTTTTCCCCAAGAGTATTAGTCAGAAAGTAAACGTAATAGCACGATTGGAGTTCGAACTCGTTTACTACGATGTCTCATTAAAACATTTTAGCCATTATGCCACGAGAACTTCCTCCAGTTGTTTTTATGTGACAGAATTGTTTGTTTGCTTGTTTGGGCTTCATGGCACATCAACCTTTGCAGGTTATTTAACGTCAAATCCATTTTATATAAACAAACTTCTATTTCAAATAATTCTGTTTAGCAAAAGTACACAGTTTAATTGTCAAAACATTTCTATCTCAAGCTAGGGAACGATGGCAATGAAGGGGTACTCCGTATTCCCCAAAGCTCCAGCATCACTGGAACCTCACCATTAGATTAGTGTCATATCCAGGATATTCGATGTGGAGGTGGGGGTTCTTACTCCTCTGCAAAGACGCAGTCGGTGTATTCTACAGCCCCAGCCGACTATGAATTGTGTGACAGAAGTTAGCGATAAAAAACCTATAAAAAAGCAAAATAACAATGTTCATCATTACTTATGATTCTGTACAATTTAAAGGCCATTTTATACCCTATGTAGAAAAAATAATAAGTAAAAGTTTTATAATGAAGGCCTCAGTTAGGACCGGCCTTAAGCCAATTGCTCCCAGTTGGGCTCCGTGCCAAAGGAGGCGCCACCCAAAAGTATAATCAACTCTAAGCTCGTCAAGTACTCACAACATTACATTACAATATATATGTTCTCAATTGATCCCATACCAGCCAAGGCCTTGGTAATAGAAAAAGAAATTTTTACTTTCTTTCTCTTCCCAATCAGTTATGATCGCAAATTTCTTCTAAAGGAATCGACACTATATTTAAACCTAAAAACAACAATAAAACCTGTTTTTGGCGTTTGTATGAAGAGACAACCCCAAGTGGAATGTGGTGACGTATATACTAACATCACACAGGAATGTTCTGACTGAGCAGATTTTTGCATTTTGGACATCTAGTACTTGAATAATCACACACACACACGCACACACACACACACAATCTAAAATTCCATCTGATAATTTTTTAATCAAACGTAACTTGTAAATAATACGTAGACTTTTTAGAATTTGTAGCAACTACAATTAACAAATGTTGAACTTATAAAAAAGTCAGTTTTATTACATATTAGGTACGTTTGTTTTAGTTTTTTTTTCATTTTTATTGTTTTTTAAAATTTCGAAGTCCAAATTCAAGTGGGGGTGGTGTTATATACAAATAATTACGGTATCCCTGTAGTTGAATCTGTGTTTAACTGAACCCATCAATAAAAGTAAAGTTGGCGACTGTAGTTGAGAGCGACACGAAGGGTCTCTTTTCAAGGGCTACTACACCGAGGTGTAGGAGAGGGCGCTATTCCTTCCCCTGGATTGCTCCACTTTACCCTTGATACATACCTTATAATGCTGAGTGTTAAGCAAGGAGGTATCAGGTACCATTTTTTAAGTATTTGGTATGACTCGACCTGGAATTGAACCTCGGTCTCCCAGGCCATTGGCGAACACTCAACCTACTAGACCAACTGCAAGACAACACTCTACCCACAAGGCCAACTCCAAGACAACATTCTTTTTGATAAAAGAATAACTAAAAAAAAGCAACATTCTTTATATTAAATGAATAAGACATATATCACAATATCAAAACATAAATAGTAGAATTAAGTATTACGAGCATCCTTAATTTTCTTACAAAGAAAAAAACTGTATCATTCAAAATGTCTTTTGTTACTTGTCAGCCATCTTAATTTATCTGACGAACCAGATTCAAGTTGACAAAAAAAGAGAGGGAAAAAAAGAGGAAAAACTATGGGCAAAGAAAGATGTAAGATGGTTAGTAATGTCAAAAAGGCAATGAATAAGACGGAAAAAAATTGGGGGAAGGAAGAAAGTCATAAAATGGTCCTGCAATGTTATTTTGTTCCGCCTTGCTCCACCTGAAAACTTGAGTGGTTTCAGAATCTCATTATAAAGTTGTAAGAAATTTAAGGTTTTCAATCTTTATACCTCCTCTTTCTTTCTTTCTTTCTTTCTTTCTTTCTTTCTTTCACTGAAAAAGCCGTAAGGAATTTGACTTTATAAAAACCTTGTCTACATCTCTACTGTTCAAAGAACAGAGGCAAAAGAGGCCAAGGATGGTTTTCCAAGACTATCACATGACAGTATGGGGATCAGAAGGATTTGATTGGATTATTTGTTTTATTTTGGGGGTTGTTGATTGTTGTAGTATCTGACTCCATTTGTTTTCTTCTTACTCCATCTAACGCATTGGTGTCTTCTGTGTCTGTAGAAGGATGAAAAAGAATTACTGAAGGAAGGAAAGAAAGAGACGGAAGGAGATACCTTTTAAATTTCAACTTTGTTTTGGGGTTTCACACAGATATTCTGTAGCGCGGAAATGTCTTCCTGGGATATTAGAAAACATGCACGTCTCCCAAACAAGGTGTTGAAATGTATTTGTCATTTTCAGTAGGTGATAAGTTCAAAGTCGGTGGTATGTCCAGTTGGTGTTTTTAGCAGTATTTGTTTCGCTGGTGTCGGAGAGTCGTTTTTAGTGAATTGTAAGTTTGAAAATCTACTGATTGGAGAGTGAGCCAGCGTGCCACTAAGCGGACACGTTGTTTTCTCCACCCACTGCAGGAGAGAAGTAAGTCGTTCCAGTCCAAGTTGAATGAGAGAGAGTTTCTCTTTAGCACCAATAAGTCACTTTTGGATTTATTTCATCTTATTTTTTATTTTTATTTTTTCTACCCTCTCCCACAACAGTCCAGGGACCACCCATTCTCCATGTTATAGAATATGCATCTAGTATGGGAAAGATTATTTGTCTGCCAAAGGACTTTTACAAATGACTGTTCAGTATAGTGACAGTATAGTATATGGGGATTTTTATAAGCCCCGAAAAGCCCGGTTTATTCCTACGTTTTGTAAAAGAATAAACCGTACTTCAACAGAATTAGGGAGTTGGTTGACAGCTTTTGAAGAAAGGAGACGAGCGACTTTTAGTGCAACAAAATTTATATACAACAACAACAACAATAAACAGGGTTTTACACCAAGTGGAACAAACAACGAATATGTATGAGTTCAAAAAAGAGTTCAAGGTTCAGATAGGTGGTAGGGTTTTGTAAGGTTTGTCAGGTTTAGTTGTAAAGTTGTTATAAGGTAAAGGTTTAAGGTAAGGTAAGGTTAGGTAAGATAAGGTTTGGTAGGTTTGCAAATAAAATGCCTGCTGGAACTTAGCTGTGTGTCCTGTTCCTTTTAACTCAGCACGTGCGTTCGTCGCTCTTGGCTCCTGGCTGGTGGAAGGTACCAAATACGTTTGCCGTCAAGGGCTGCTACAAATGGACCTGTTGCTAACAGTGGTGGGAGTGGAAAAAAGAGGAATAATCTTCAGTCGTAGCTCTTTTTATAATGGATGCCACGTGACCCCAAGGGGCTGCTGATATTCGGTGAAACAGGATCACCAGTTCCTTAACAAAATTTCTACAAGTATTGCCATTGCAAAATAGCCTCATGTATAGGGAAAAGACACAAAAACTTCATTCCCTTTCTTCATGGAATGGCCTAAACACAAGAACCTGTTCTCGCCTTTCTAGGAGACTTTTTTGCCAGTAAACCTTGTAATGAATTGAACATAACACTACACTACATTATGATACACAGTATAGAATTTCATTATCTTCCTTTCATACAAGCAGCTATGTCAAATAATTCCACACAAACAACAACTAAAGGAATTCTTAAATATGTAAGTCTCTCACAACTTTCATGGCCCAGTCGGCTGGTGTTATAGAATTCACCGACTACATCTTTGCAGAGGAGTAAGACTCTTCCCCAACGAGTGTCCTAGATATGGCACTAAACAATCTGATGGTGAAGCTGAAGTAATGCTGGAGCTTTGGGGAATGAGGAGTAACCCTTTATTGCCATCACTCCCAGGTCCACTCTGGCCTGCAGTGGTAGTACCTGATAGGTTCCTATCTTTGGGTCAAATAGAAATAAACTGCATTGCTTGAAATAGAACTATTTTGGTATTGAAATTGTACTTAAGCTAAACTGAATTGTTCGAAATAGAACTGTTTTGACATTTTACTGTGTGTAAACAAAAACTATACTTATACAAAACTGAATTATTTGAATTAGAAGTTTAACTAAATTGAATAGCTTGAAATAGAAATGTTTTTGACAATTAAACTGTGTACTTTTGCTAAACAGAATTATATGAAATAGAATTGTTTATTTGTATAAAAATGGATTTGGCATTAAATAACCTACAAAATTTGATATGTCATAAAACCCAAACAAACTAACAAACAAAGTTTCATATCTCTTAGTAAGTTTACACATATGTATGTATTTACCCAACCTCTCCGCTATGTGCAGGATGTAACCCAAGGTCAGTTTTTATGTGCCCAATTGGCATAATGGATTGAGTGTTTGCTAGTGGTCCTGGAGACTGGGGTTTAATCCCTGATTGAGTCATATCAAAGACTCAAAAAATGGTACTTGATGCGTCCTTGCTTAACTCTTAGAATTATTAGGTACTGATCAAGTGGAGCAATCCAGAGAAAAGAGTTACGCCCTTGCAAAAACCTTGGTGTAGTAGCTATCGAAAAGGGAGCCCTTGGGTCGCCCTTGGGTCGCCCTTGGGTCGCCCTCGACTACAGTTGGTCAACTTATTTACTATTTATCCATAGTTGGGAGGAGAACAGATGAATTCATGCCTCTCCTAAAGGCATTAGTGCAAAGTGAAATGCAAACAGCTTTGTCCAGAATTTGAACTCAGGTCGTCAATTCCATTTTCCACAACAATAACTGTTACTGTAATCCTGCCCTCGCCCCCAACTTATGCATATGCATGTGCCATAAAGGACCTTTTTATTCAAAACTTCATTCACTCCTTTTGATTCTCATATCTTTATGCATTCTCTTTTCTATTTAGTTTTTCACAGGCAATAAAATTTGTTTAGTTGTATGAATTGTTCCTACATTACTTCTTAAGAGGAAATGACGTTTCTCCAACCATAATTCTTCAACAGAATGAAATCTCTGACACCGAATACAGCTCCAATTTATATTCAAAACCTTCAATAAGTTATACAATACTAATGAGTCTACAACAGATGTAGCAGCCACATATCTATTTCCTTTCGCAAATCAATGCCCTCGCCAAGCGATATGGCTATAACAGACCAATCGCCAGGCAGAGCGCATTGATTCTTTCTCCTTCTCTAGAACTATTTTTCTAGTCCTTTTGGTAGTCAGCCGACAACCGCAGATAGCACCTAGCTAGCAACCATGACAGACCTCTCTCGTCTTCACAGAAGGACACGCGGCTACTAGCTTCACACACGGAAGCACCAGCTTTGCGGGCAGTCACATGAGCAACTCGCTACAGTGACACACACACATGGTCAGAGAGCACCTAGCTCGCAGCCATGACAGACCTCTTTCGCTTTCATAGAAGAACACACGGCTACTAACTTCACACACAGAAGAACCAGCCTTGCGGTCTGTCACACGAGCTATTTGTTAGTGACACACACTTACTAAAAACTCAAGGACCAACATACTGTTGTATTTTGGCCTTTGACCCAGCCAAAAATGCCATTCCAAGGTGATGCACCAGAAGGAAGTGACACATTCTAATGGCAATTATGAGAGGAAATTGCATGGGCGGAAATTGGCTGATGAAATGGGACGAGCTAAAAAATCCCATGATACTCTCATAGACTGACGCACCGGAAGAGAGTGACCTCTGAACTGCATGACAGTTATTTCCGCTTGATGATGATTAAACATGTGATTTCAAAGATCGAGTGGGCGATCGAGTGGGCGATCGAGTGGGCGTTGAACTATTATATAGCTCAGTCAAGACAGAAGTCAAGCCAGTTCGAGTCCCAGTGAGAGTTGGAGACGGAGTTAGACGAGATGTGGTAGGTAAAGCCACACCCGGCCGAAGGGGCTTGGGGCCCTGATGAGTTGGGGCCCAGAGAAGTTGCTGCTAAGATGCAGTAAAGAAAGCCAGCACTCAGCAGAGTGGACCCCAGGAGAACGAGAAAGACACAACGATGACGGCCAATAAGTTAGGGTCAAAATATTACAGTTCTGTTCGGTCTCCAGCTCCCTCTCACACGCAAAACTTGAGTAACCCTTTTCGAACCCTTGCAATAAAGGGAGAGGTACATATTTTTATAAAGAAGCCTATCTGTGTCTTAATTATTATTGTGTCTTTATCATTGCGTCAGTAACAATATAACAATATAACTGGCGACACCAAAAGGGACACTTTCTCACTCTTACTCTTTTACACCTGCTACAATAATAAACTTTTTGTTGTTATGTTTTCAGAAGTTTTATTATTTATTTGTGTTGTCAAATAATTTACTGTGTTATGGAAATAACCATCCAAAACACTAAAGAATGGTTCTCAAAGTTTTGTTAGAAGCAAAACTCCAAGTGTTGGCTCCACACTTTACAACACAAATAACATAGATAACGCAGACAAAAAAAATTTCACAACTACACAAAGGTTAAAACAAATATTTTTTATAACACAAAACAAGTGAGGAGAAGTCGATACAAAGAAGCAATGTTCAAATTTGTTTGTTATGTGTGTGGGTGTGTATAGTACCAATATATTAGCTGAATGGTAGTGCATGCTACTAGAACATATCTATATGTACATGTGTTCGCCATCTGGTTAGAAGGATAGAGAGTGGTAAAAAGTGACCAAATCATACTTACATATGTGTGTGTGTGTGTGTGTGTGTGTGTGTGTGTGTGTGTGTGTGTGTGTGCACATGTGTACTAAAAAGTAAATAGCAGTAAAGTGTATGTTTGCTTGCTGACTGAATGTGTGTATGTATCTAATAGAGGATGTATGTAGTAGGAGATGTTGACGTCCATGCGAAGTTGAGTAGATTGAAAGTTCTTCTATTTTCAGGTGCTATGTTGCTGTCAAGTTGTCTGGAGCTGTGTGTGGCTAGCTGGGAGAACTGAGAATGTTGGAGATGTGTGAGAGAGTGAGAGAAAAATAGGAAGTCACTGTTGAAAGTGTAAAATAGATAGGCTTCCTTGTCATGTGACCAGCTCAAAATACAAGATCTATTTTTGTGCAGGACAAGTTCCTTTGAGATTCAAACCCTCAAATGTGGTTGAAAACATTGTCACATGACTATTCTGTCCAATCAAGCTCCCAGAACTACTTATTTTATTTTGGCACCAAACTATTTTTGTTTTACGAACAAATTTTTTACAAATGAGTTTTTGATCCTATTTTTGTAGAATTTTCTCCTATACGTGCTCTTTGCTGACTGGTCTAAAAATATAGGAGTGTAAATCCTATACAACGACAATATCACTCAGGAAACAAAACAAAAATAAATAGATAAATGAAAAGACAAAAATATTTGCCAAGAACATCTGTGCAATGAAATAGTCAAGCAGGAAAAAATAACTAAAAACATATTTATCAAAATTATCGAAGCAATAAAATATTAGAGTTTTCCATTGTCAATGAAAATATTAAAATAATCAAATGCTTCTCCAATGTTAACCCCAACACTCAGCAAGTAGTGAGCATGTTTGGTACTATATGACACTGTGAACAATTGTTCTCTAAAATGAGCCATGCCAAGAGTAAGCTGTATTTACAACTGTCAAATCACCACCTTTCTGATGTGTCTCTTCTGTCAACCTCTTTATTTAACTCTAATGTTATATCTTTTTCTGATTTCAAACTACATCCGATGTCTCATTGATAAATTATGATTATTACTTTGTAAATTTAGCTGGGTTTTTGTGTCCTAGACACTCTTAAGCTTTGTGGCCCTCAGGTTAAAAGGTTGGGGATCTCTGGTTTAATGAGTAAAGTGCTAGCCATAGCACAATGGAAGAAACAGGATGCAAGTTCAAATCTCTTTAAAGAAATAGGAAGTGGCTTTTAAATGCAGATTTATGGTGCAACACTAGTCACATTGCAAATACGCCATTCACAGAAGACAAGGTCAATACAAAGCTAGTTTTGGGAGATTTTTTGCCATTAGTATAACATTGTTTAAATCATGATTGTTGTCTAAGCATTTTCAGAGTTCCAAGCATCTCAATGAAAGAGAGCTGAAATTTGGCACTCTTTATTTTTATACTGCAGCTACTATGATTCTGGTTTCTATAGAAATAGCTTTTCCATTTTCAAAATCTCTGTTGACAAAAGACTCATCTCAAGGCCAAATGATCCAAATAGTTCACCTACTTTTGACCTTTATGGTCTATAAACATATCTGCAAAAACAACCTCAAAATAGATAGATAGATAGATAGATATAAGAACACAGTTCAAATTTATTAGTTACAAGTAAAAAATATAAGGGTGAGTCAAAAGTTTTTCAGTATTTGCACATAGTTGTATTTGCCCAGTCAGCTGGGGCTGTAGAATACACTGACTCCATCTCTGCAGAGGGGTAAGACCCCCTCGATGAGTATCCTGCATATGACACTAAACAATTTGATGGTGAGGTTCCAGTGATGCTGGAGCTTTGGGGAATGGCCTGGAGTGGTAGCACCTGATAGGGCCATATCAATGGGTCAAATAGAACTAAACTGTGTACTTATGCTAAACTGATTAAACTGTGTACTTACATTTAAACTGCATACTTATGCTAAATTGAATTGTTTGAAATGAAATTGTTTTTGTATGTTGAATTGAATTATTTGGAATAGAACTGATTATTTGTATAAAAATGGATTTGACATTAAATAACCTACGAAGGTTGATATGCTATAAAACCCAAACAACCAACCAACCATCATAGGTGTATGGAATCCATAGAAATATTCTTTATATTAATTTGCTTAGTCAGCGGGGCTTAGAATACACTGACTGCATCTCCTGCAGAGAGGTAATATACTTCCTCCAAAATAAGGATGTCCTACATATGCCATTGTGCGGAAAGCAAGTTTTTCTGCTGCAAGACCATGCTTGAATGACTTAGGAACTGATGCCATACCCAACATATCATTCAGACTCAGCTCCCTCGGCTTATTACTTTTATCTATCCATTGTTCTCTTTCTTTACTTGCAATGCTTCAATGACCAAGAAGAGGTAGAAGCTCCAGTGAAGGAGTTCTTCACCTCAAAAACAAGAACTGGTATCACCGTAGAATCAGAGAACTGGCAGAAAGGCGGCTTCAAATGGTACATTATGGCCTCTACTTTGAATGCTAGGCTGCTTTTGTTGTAACTTGAAGAATAAAGCAAATAAGATACCAAAATATTGTAAAACTTTTGACTCACCCTAGTAACATGGTATTTTTGTTGAACAAGTTTCAACTGGAATCAAATTCCAAATTACACAAGAATTCTATGATTTGAAATCCTGCATTTCTATCATCAAAAACTCTGTTGACAAAAGATTCAATTCAGAGGCAAATGATATTGATAGTTATCTTAATATCAGCCTTTATGTTGAAATTCACTTTAGTCAGTAATAGCAGTGGGGCCAGAGGTTATCTGCCCAAAACCATTTTTGTAGGGGTGAGTTACCTGCCCTTAGACTTTTGTTTTTTTAGTAGTTGTTACAAAATGAATGAAACACTTCATGTGTTGATAGATGTCCTGATGTGTTGCTTCGTTATTTGACTGGAAGTTATCTCATGTCTAAATTAACTGTGCTTGCCAGAAAGAAAAAGGTATGTCTCCTTTAATTGTAAGGGTTTAAGTCAACAAATTCCCAACACTTTATGGCCCATAAACATATCTGAAGATATAGATAACATCAAAATTGAAAGATAGACAGACAATAAAATAACAGACTGACAGATAGACAGTCAGATAGATTGATAGATAAATAGATTAGAACACATGATTCAAATTTATCTTTTACAAATACAAAATAACAAAAAGTTTTTGTTAAGCAAGTTCCTACTGGAATTAAGCACCAGATTACAAAAGAATTTGATGATTTAGCATCCAGTACCCCTATCTTCTGAGTTGTGGTTTTGGTTTCTCTTTTTAATGGCATATCAACCGTCATTGGTTATTTTATGCCACTGCCATCCTTTTAGAACGATTGTTGTACTGTCTAACCCATAGCTGGAAGGGATAAGACAGTTCATACTTTTCCTAAGAGTATTAATCTGAAAAGGAATGTAATAGCGCAACTGGAGTTTGAACTCCCTAACTACAATGTCACAGTCCAGCAGGTTAGCCACAACACTACTGGGATGCCTCATCCTCTGAGGTTTGTTAATGAGCTACACCTACACAGTATCTAACACCTTCTAGCTTCAAATGAATATCTCTAAACACAGATGCAAAGAAAACAGTCTTGTTATTAAGAATTTTTTTATATTTTGTTTATTGTCGCTATAAGCTACCAGTTGATTGTTCAACTTGTATTTTCTAAGTTCTTTGTGCTGCATAGTAGTTTCTCTTTCAAATTGGAAAACTGCTTAGAAAATTCTATGAAAAGTGAAGAGAAATTAGTTTTAGTCTGTCTGCCAATCACAAAAACTAATGGTGCCATATCAGAAAAACTTCTTATTCAGTGCTGTGACAAAAGCTGACAGTACGAAGCTTTCAAATCTTCTTTCATTCATTATCTATCATCAATGACTGCAAGAGAAAAAACAAAAATAAAAACTGCATAATTTAAAAAAAAACAAAACTAAATGAATTAGTTGCAAATATCTAATACATAGTTGTATATATCTACTTATCAGATTTAGAATTAGCAAATTCATCTGACAGACAAATTTGCTAATGGAAATTTGTTTTTCACCAAGAAGCTTCACTATTTTGACCTTACACCCAACTCAAGCTTAGTAAAATAACTGTATATATTTACATGTGTATCATGGTGGTATAATGGTTACCATGAAAGAAAATGTACACGGCAACTCAAGTTCAAATCCTGGATGAGGCAGTTTGCATTTCACATAGCACTAATACCAAAGGAAAAGTATGAATCCAATGATTCTCTCTCCAGCAATGGGTAAATGGTAGCATAAACTGGGCTTTTTAACCTTAATAAGACAATCAGTTTAGGAGAAGTAAAATTCTGAATTCAAACTTTTTTACTGGGCTTAAAAATTGACCCTAAGTCACATCATGTTCATGGTGGAGGGGTTGGGTAAATACATACATATCCATGTGTATAAATACAAATATACAAACAAAATAAAATTTCAACATGGTCTATGTATGGGATGTGAGTGCTATTGATATATCCCTTATTTTGGACCATCTATCAGTGGGGGTTAAAATACACTAACTGTATCCCCTGCAGAAAGGTGAGATCCTCCCCCAAAATAGAGATGTCCTGAGAATGACACTCAATTGTATCTGATGGTGAGGTTCCAATTCTAGAAATCTGATAAGTGTAGAGTAACGCTTCAATGCTATTACTACTGGATTCTTTCTGATTTAGAGTGGTAGTATCTGTTAGGGTCACATCCATGGGTGAAATAGATCTGTTTAAAAATTATTCACATTTGATAGGTATACTTAATGCTATATATCAGTAAATTATTTGTATTAGAAATAGTTACTTAAAGCTATAGTTGTTTACAAAGAATTATTATTATTAGTGACTTGAAACCCTACAACTGTGTGTAAACAAATGACTATTATTATTAAATAGAAATAACAACTTGAAACCATACAATTATTAGTATTTGATAGAAATATTTGAAACTGTGCAAATTATTTGTATTAGATAGGAATACTTGAAACTATACAACTGTGTACAAACTATCTGTATTAGATAGGAATATTTGATCTATAACTGTGTGCAAAAAACTCTTAAAAAACAACCACACAAAAAATGTAGGTATAAATATACAACAAATGCAATTCCTGAACATTTAGGCTTAAACTAACCCCCAGAGGAGTTGACATGCCATCTGGTAGAGTATTTTGGAACCTCTGCAAATGTTTATCTCTACATTTGATCATTTATTGTAATTTATTGTAATCCAGATATATTACCTGAATATTTAATCTTGAATAAATTGAAATACATATTACAATTGTATTTCCTCTCAGTAACATCTATCTCTATATTTATATATGTGATCATTTACTGTAACCCATCTATATAAAGTGTATGTTTAACTTTGAGTAAATTGGAACACGTATTAAGGGTATTGCAATATACTTACCTGGACTGTCCAGGACCCATTAAGCATTCATGCCAGGTGGGTGATATTAAGTTGATTGCCTGGTTCCAGAGAGCCTTCCCTTTCAGTCAATACTTACTTAGCTAGGCTGAATTTATGGCTTAGCACCTGAGATGCATAAAAAGAGGAATGCTGAGAGAATCAAGTATTTTTTATGAAAGCCATGCACAAGTCTGTTCTTACAAGCATTTACATATGAAAGAGAAATAAGATGGGAAAATCAATTTGATGGTATGTCTATATTCATAATGAAATTTCACTCTGTGCGAGCTTAATCAAATAATAATTTGCTAAAAATTGTGTCAAATATTTTACCCATATATACATATGTGTGTGTGTGTGTGTGTGTGTATACATAGGCATATATATATCGGCATATATATATATATATATATATATGCATATATATATGTATACATATATATGTATATGTATATGAGTGTATATGAGTTTTTTTGCAAAACAACAATTATCAGGCAGTTAAGAAAATGAAATGAATCAAAAATCAAAAAAATACAGTCAAAAACCATTGAGATTTTGTATGATTCTTTACGTGTGGTTGTAAGTGTGTGAGTGCGTGTGTGTGTGTGTGTGTGTTTGTGTGCGTGTGTGTGTGTGTGTGTGCGTATGCATGTATGGGTTATAGTTGTGCATTAATGTGGGTTTGTATGAGTTTAAGTAAATTTACAAACACAGCGCGTTGTATAAGCGGATGTGAATTCATAGGTGTATCTTCATATTTCGCTACATTATTTCATTTCTGTATGTGTAGGTGACTATAGCTAAAGAACAAAACATCATCAATGTTTAATATGTTGGTGCCTGTGTTAAATACTGTTTTATTTATGTTTGCTTTTTTATTTTTTATGCACATTGCTTCTAGAATTTGTAATTGTTTTTTATTATTATTTTTATATATAATTATTTCATTATCTATGAGATTCTTCCTTACATCGGAAGATCTAAGTTGGTCAGTGCTATTGTTGTGTTTTATAATTAAATGTTGTTTCATAGTGCTATTTTCAGAGAGGTGATAAATAAGGTGATGAGATAGTGATGTGGTTATACAACCAATGTAAATATTTTTGTTTTTCAGGAGGCACTCTTAAAATGAACATAATTTATAAACTACATTGGTTTGGTTTAGGAGTATTTTAGCTGACTGGGTGTTATTTCTAACTATGAGGTTTGGTGTTTTAAGCAATATGCATAAAAATAAAAAAAACAAACATAAATAAAATAGTTGAAAACGTTCCAACTGACAACTTTAAAACAAAAACCTATATATAAATTAAAACAATAAAACTCATACAGTCAACTCAAACTACGTGACTTCTGATGATGAACAAAAGTATGGTCAAAAGTGCTTGGGCAGAAGATATGGGACAATTTCTTTACCACCTGGATTGCAACACAAGAAAAATAACAAGAAGACTTGAAAAATCACAATTAAAGTAATAAACAAAGTGTTTCATCATCTTTAATAAAACTTGCCTAAATAATATATATATATATATATAAAAATGTAAACAAACGAACGCTGCTGCTGGTGTTGCTACATAATACCTTATAATTCCTTAGCCAACATGGTATGCTTGTTGGGCCTCTGATACTAAGTCTAACGTAAAGTTGGGCGGCTTCCGATCCTGGCTTCAAGCATTCTACATGTCTAGCCACACTGAAGAGTTGTGATACAAGTACAACGAAACAGTCTGTCTGTGGATGACAATATATATATATATATATATATTAATTCAAGTTCTTCATACAATTAAACCCAATAATGGTATATTAGCCTCACTCGATGTAGAAAATTTATTTACTAATGTACCTGTTAATGAAACAATTGATATTATTATAAATAATATTTATAATAACCCATCTCTTCCTCCTCTTGAAATCAACTCTAATATACTTCGAAAACTACTCTTAACATGTACTACTGAAGTTCCATTTTATGACCATCTTGGAAATATTTACGTTCAGACTGATGGCGTATCTATGGGGTCTGTCCTAGGCCCAATTTTCAGTAATTTCTACATGTCCGATCTCGAAAATAGAATTTTTAATAGCACAAAAAAACCTCCAATATACCTAAGATATGTTGATGACATCCTTATTCTTACTAATAATATTAACGAAATCAACATACTACAAGACACCTTCCAAAACAATTCAGTCCTTAACTTTACTCATGAAGTAAACAAAAACAATAAAATTTCCTTTTTAGATGTTCTTATTGATGCTAACAACAATAACTTCACTACCTCCACTTACAAAAAACCCTCTAGTAACAACTCCTGTACCCTCAACTTTAAAAGTGAATGCCCCTTCAGATATAAAAAAGCAATTATTCATAATCTAATATCCTGTGCCAAACTAATCTCCTCCTCCAAAACAATATTTTATAAAGAGGTAGAAAACATAAAACAGGCTCTCATCAACAATGGGTTTCCTAACTATATTGTTGATGAACAAATTAAACGTATGATCAAAAATGTTAACCAACAAAATAAACAGTGTACTACTCCATCCAGCCAACAAACATATATCAAACTTTTTTATCGTAACCAAATGCACTACAATTACAAATCCGATGAAAAAATCTTGAAAACATTGATTCACAAAAACATACTCCCCACTGATCCTAATAAAAAAATAAAACTCGTTATATATTATAATAAGTTTAAAACCTCGAATCTAGTCATTAGAAATAATTCCTCTCCCTCGATTGGAGTTTTGCAAAAAACCAACGTTATATATAAATTTAAATGTCCTTTAGGAGATTGTATCTCTGATAATAATAATATATATGTTGGTTTAACCTCAACTACCCTGTCGAGGAGACTTACAATGCACCTTTCAGACACAAGTTCAATAGCTCAGCATTTAAAAAAACATTCATGCCCAACGACACAGCTATGGAAAATTCTCACCGACAACACAACAATATTAGAACATCAAAATAATAAACAAAAACTTCAGATTCTCGAAGCATTACATATCAGAAACCTGCAGCCAACACTTAATAGAATTAATTTTCAAACCAGTGCTAATGTACTTAAATGTCTTTAGCTACTGGCACTAAATATAGAATCACATTCAAAAACAAACGCCAAAACCTTCAACGGCAAAGACGCCCTTACACAGTTGTAATATGCTAAAACAAGTTACATCACTTTTGTAGTAGATCCTCCCCTGATGATGGCCCAAAGTCGGGCAGAAAGTACTAGGGATACATGCAACTATGGACAATACATAAATCAATTCCCCCAGAATACAATAAAAGTAATACGGGAATTCGAACGGATCCAAAAGAAAATATGTAGACATAAAATGTCTATTACGTTTAATGAAATTTGCATTAACGAAGAAATGCTGCCTAAATATACATATATATATATATATATATATGGTACTTGCTATAACTCAAATGCCTCCTTTGGAAAAACTGTCAACAAATTTTAAGATTGTGACATCAAAAAAAACATAAGAACTCTTGAAAGAAAAAAAGGAAAAACTCCAAAACAACAAGGATTCGATTTTATTCAATCAAACCTGTTAATGTATATATACATATATATACTCACACAAATAAACACACACACACACACATATATATATATATATATATATATATATATGTATTCCATCTGACAATTGTGCACAATGCATGAAACTTCAACTAACTGACTGAGATTAGGGGTTGCATGATTTTATTATTTTAACTTTTCAAATTGGTCAGCTAATACTAACATTGAGCACTTTTTATATGACTATTCTTGCATTTTAGTTTGATTTGGTTTGGTTGGGTTTTATGGCTTATCAACAATTCTTGCTTATTTAATGATAAATACTGTTTTTACATATATATTAAATATATAGGATTTGTAAATTCATTTTGTAGATACATTTTTACATGAGTGTGAGCTTATTCTTTTGTACATAATGAAATGGTTTCAAGTATTTCTATCTAACATGAATATTTCTATTGACTATTATTCATTTGTTTGCCCACAGTGAAGCGGTTTCAAGTATTGCTATTTAACACTAATAATACTATTCAACATTACTCATTCATTTATACACAGATGAATGGTTCCAAGTATTGCTATGTATCACTAACAATTCAATTAAATATCAGTTGTTTCCTTACACACAGTAGAATGATCAAACAGTTCTATTTCAAACAATTCAATTAAGCATAAGTCATTAGTTTGCACTCAGTTGAAATGTCAAACAGTTCTATTTGACCCATTGATAAGACCCTATCAGGTGCTACCATTCTGGGTCAGAGTGGACCTGGGAGCAATGCCAATGAAGGGGTACTCTGCATCCCTCTAAAGCACCAGCATTACTAGAGCCTCACTATTAGATTGTTTAGTGTCATAACCAGGACACTCGTTGTGAGATGGGGCTTACCCCTCTGTGGAGATGTGATTGGTATATTCTACAGCCTCAGCCAACTGGGCTCTCTTGCATTTTAACTATCATATATATATATATATATATATATACACATACGTGGTGTATTCAATAAGTTTCCAGACTTTTTGTACAGACATTTAAAATCGTTGTAGACTCTATGAGATGACTGACCAATTTTTATGATTTTAGGTTCAAATGAACAGCTACGGCAGCAATTGGAATACACCCTACTAAAGCCTGATTGTCACAGCTGGTGAATTTCAAAAATACAGTCTGGATGTGAGGACACTTTAGAAGAACGATATGCAATAAAATTCTCTTTTAAACTTGGAAAAAATGCCAGAGAAACGTATGGAATGCTTCAGACTGCTTTTCAACCATCTTGCATGAATCAAGCATCAGTTTCTGAGTGGCATAAGAGATTCAAGGAAGGCAGGGAGTCTGTGAGGGATGATAAGAGGTGTGGGAGGAGTAAGGAAGTCAATACACCAGAGTTGATTAGCCAAAGGGTTAGGGTTAGGCTTAGGGTTACTATGTTGAGGTTTTAAGGGAATTCAGCAAGAGATTCCGTCAGAGGCCAGCACTCTTCAAATCAGGTCAGTGGCATTTCCACCAGGACCATGCACCAGTTCACAACTCCATCCTTGTCACAGACTATTTGACCAAGATGGGCATCAAGACAGCTCCTCACACTCCCTATAGCTCCCTGTGACTTTTGCTTATTCCCTAAGCTCAGTGGCTGTCGTTATGAGATAATTGAGGAGATGAAAGAGACTGTGACAAAGGTCATTGACACACTCACACAAGAGGACTTCCATGGGGCCTTCCAGAAGTTGTTGGAACAGTATAACAAGTGTATTGCAGCCGGAGGAGATTACTTTGAAGGGGACTAGAGTTTCATGTGTGTACTATCAATAAAAGTCCCCATATGACAAAAGTCTAGAAACTTATTTCATGATCCTCGTATATACATATATATATATATGTGTGTATATATATATGTACATATATATATATATATATATATATCCATATATATACATATATATACACACAGATATGTGTGTGTGTGTGTGTGTGTGTGTGTGTGTGTGTGTGTGTGTGTGTGTGTGTGTGTGTGTGAATTGTTTACTTCATATGAATAAATACATTCTATTTTGGAATTCAAATGCACATCCTGGTACTAATTAAGAATATTGGGCCTTTTCTGAATTCATTGAACAGTATCAAGCATTTTCTCTCTTTTTACCGCCAAGGGTGAATTTAGTTTTCTTGATTCCTCAGGCTAAGCAGATTAAAGAACTGCATCATTTTCAGTATAAATATAGACATCCTTATCTTGAGTGTCTATTCTCTTATTACAAACCAAGAAATGTACTAATGGCTGTATGCTCTTCAGAGAAAATAGAACAAAAACACTAACAAAATAAAAATTAGAGAAAGTGTTAAGTTTGTGGTAATTTCTAAGTGCCAAAAATGCATCTTTAAAAAGAAGAAATTACTTGATGACTACCAATGACTCATAACCCTTCATCACTTTAAAAAAACTATCACTTAGTTACAAATCAAACTGGACACTGCTTATTCTCTTATCATAAGTGTATGTGTAAGTATTTACCCAAGCCCTCCACAACAGGCATGATGTGATACAAGGTCAATTTTTAAGCAGAGTACACCTGGTTTGAATTCAGAGTTTTCCTTTTCATAGATTGGTTGCCTAACAAAAGCTAAGAAATCCAGTCTGCCCTATTATTTACCCATAGCTGGGGGGAATAGATGGATTCATGCCTTTCCCCAGAGTATTAGTGTGAAGCAAAACTGCAACAGCTTCATCTAGGATTTGATCTTCAGACACTGATTCCATTTCCTATAGCAATAGCCATTACACTAGGCAGACCTAAGCATTTTACATGTATTGCTCAAGTCTAAATCTGGGTATAATGTGTTTTTTTCTCTGGATTACAGTTATACATGAAATTTGATTAAAATGTATTTACTCTTTTGCTGGCAGATAATTTTTTAAATTCCATTAAAGTGGAAAAATTATTTTCTATACATTAACATTGAATAAGCAGCCAATAAGAAAATGCCTTACACTGAACTACTGGATTAAACTGTTCCCCTGTCTGTGTACAAAAATGGCAACAAAAACATCACTCTGCCTGCAAAAGGATTAAGACTAAATCTTAAAATTCTTAATTCTAAAATTTAAAATTTAAGTGAAAAGTATTGATGTCTAGATTACTGACTAAATTAATGATGTCTAGACATTTATACAAAAATCTAGACAAGTCAGTGCTAATCTCACTATTTTTTGATTTGTAGGCTTTATACTTCTTTGTTAAACTTTTTTCTCCCCTTTACTTTTCCAGTTTGTTTTCTTTCCTACTTCTTAAACTGTCTCTCATGTTTTGAGAAATTTTGCAAAAAGATACAAAATAAAGTCAGGGGTTAACATTTTTAAATTGGAAGAAAATGTTCAGAATGTTTTATTAGTCTGACTGTGTTTTGGTGACAGTCTCAAATTGTTTTGAGATTCTAAGAGGAAGTATTTTTACCATTACAAATATTTGGACTGGTGTTTTTAAAAATTTATTTTTGTTGCTTTTTACTGAAATATTTTTAACTGGCTTAACCTTTAAAAAGGGAGGAAAAAAATTAACTGGGAATTTAATTTTCTTTAATTTGATGCCACAGAATCAATTTTCAATAATAAACAAGTTCTCCATGAATATAACAATACATGCAAAAAGACAACTTTGTATATACATACAGTAATTATCTGTGTATCAGACACACTATTTATCCAAATTTTTCAGCCCAAAAGTTAGATGTGTGTATTATACATGAGAACTATCAAATCAACTTTTTTTCCAATCACATGCCTTACCATATTCAGGATGGTGGGTGACTGAAAGTCATATTTATAGTTTAAACTAATTTGCTTTGTGTCATTATAAAGAAATATCTATTGGAATGCGTGTTTGTTTATGATTTTGTTTCTCCTAAAGGGAACTTATTTTAACTCCGAGCTGGTTGAATTTTCGGTGACCATATCCAATTGTTTACTCGGAATAATGTGTAAATTTATGTTTTAAGACATAGCATAAACTATTGGAATTTTCATTTTTAGTCAGTATGAACCAATAAAACGTTGAACAAATACTAAATTTAGCTGCTACAAACTTTAAAAAGTCAGTGCTTATTATTTCCATGAACATTTTGTTATTCAAAGTTAGGGGTGCATGTTCTACATACATGAATGTGTGTTATGCACAAATAATTATAGTATACAAGCGTCATTAAAAAAAACTCTAAGCCTCTCTTTTGTTTAACACCTCTAACTTTTGTATGGGTCTCACCTGTACAGAAATTAAGAGAGAAATTTGAATCAGTTTATATATATATATATATATATATATATATATATATATACATGTATATTTTGGCAGCATTTCTTCGTTGATACAAATTTCATTAAACATAATATACATTTTATGTCTACATATTTTCTTCTGGATCCGTTCAAATTCCCATATTACTTTTATCGTATTCGGGGGGAATATCCCCTGATGATGGCCCAAAGTCAGGCAGAAAGTACTAGGGATACATACAACTATGGACAATACATAAATCAATTCCCCCCGAATATGATAAAAGTAATACGGGAATTCGAACGGATCCAGAAGAAAATATGTAGACATAAAATGTCTATTATGTTTAATGAAATTTGTATATATATATATATATATATATATATATATATATATATATATATATATATATATATATATATTGTAAGGAAACTAGCAGTTGCTCATATAAGTCTCTTTTTTTCCCATGTCACTGAAGATGTCCACATACAAGAACCAATCCAGTTTAGCATGTGTTATTACAGAAGCTAGTAGAATAAAGTTGAAAAAACATCTATTTATCTAAAGGACTCCAACTAATGGTTTTAGGAGTTATCCTTCTCCAAGACCAATTGTTCAGTTTGGCAAGAGTCCTGTCTGCCCCAGTTTGCCCAAAGAGAAGAGCAAGAAGAAATGGACTAACTGTGACTAGTGGATTCAGATAAAATTTGAACATTTGAATGTGAAGTGAGCTAATTGAAACTTTCAAAATAATTATTGGAATTTCTAATTATGGAAGATATTTTTTGATATTTCTCCTTGAACTTCCTCTAATTGAGCTAATTTCAAAAACTAAGTCTATCAACCAATTGTTTTTTTTTTAAATATATCTTTGGAAAAAAATTGGTTAATCAGATCAAATTTTGTCCAATATATGGAGATTGGAAGGTATATAAAAAAAAGAGGGAGAAAACTAATGAAAAGACTAAAAGATTACACTTACAGGGAGTGATTAAAGAACTTAGTATTAACTACTTTACTAGAAAGAAGAAGGGGTGGTGATCTAATTGAAACTTTTAAAATAATTAATAGAATTTCTAATTATGGTAGACATTTTTTTAATAATCCTTCTCAAACTGGAAATTTATTGCCAAGGCAGATTTCAAAAACTAAGTCGATTAATCAGTTGGATTGTTTTGCTAAAGCATTATATATTTTTTGTAAAAAAATTGTCTAATCAGATCAAAAACAGCAATAGTATAAATAGATTTAAGATTGAATTGGATGATATCAGAAATAATGGCGAGAAAAAGAATTTGAGTGGGTATTTTTGGGAACTTTCAAATGAATTAATAAAATTTGATCTATATGAAGATATTGTATTAATTGTATATATGTTCTGAACAAAAATTCTCTTTCTCTATTTCTTTTTAAGTTCAATGTGAGAAGATAATAAAAAGGAGAGATGCTCTAGGAGGTATAAAAAACAAATTATTCATATTGTGTGCATCAGAAATTAATCTTTCATTAACTATGCCTTAGTGACAAAAACTCTAATGATTAGATATGTTTATAATCCATTGTTTTCACTCTCCCTCTCTTTATTTTCACTCGCTTCTTCATTTTTTTTTTTTTTTTTTGTTGAATAACCTTGTAGTAGTGGTAAAAGTACTTGTAATAAGTAAGTAAAGTTGGCGCATGTAGTCGAGTTCGACCAGAAGGCTCCTTTTTCAATAGCTACTACACCAAGGTGTAGAGGTGGGTGCTACTCCTTTCCCTGGATTGCTCTACTTTACGTTCGATACAGACCTTATATTACTGAGTGTTAAGCTAGGAGGTATCAAGTACCATTTTTTAAGTCTTTGGTATGACGCGACCTTGGATTGAACCCAGGTATCCTGGATCACTAGCGAACACTCTACCCACTGGGCCAATGAGCCAGTACTTGTAATAGTAGTCTGAAATTGTTTTAATTTTTAAGTACTTTTACCAATATATTGGTGAACTGGTATCTAGTTGATTATATATACATACACACATACATACATATATATATATATATATATATATACCACCTCCGACAGAAATTATGAAATTAGCCTGCTTAGAGGATGTTCATGTAGGCTTTTTTAGCAATAAATAAACTAATAACAAATAAGATGAAAAACATTTTTTTCAATTAAGTATGCCCAACCACTTGTTGAGGTCTGCATAGCTTGGAAAAACATTATATCATTGATTTGAATAATTTAATCTAGTTTGTTTAAGGTATATCTTAAGAAGGCAGAATGTTCAGCTATTGTATCTTATTTGATATTAGTTTATTTACTGCTACATTACATGACATAATTTTATTATAAAATCATGATATCAAGCAATACCTGTGCATGATGATTTTTATAGTAAGGGATGATAATAAACTAAGTCAATCTCACTTGCTAATTTTCAATATGTATGCAAAAAATAATCAGCCTACAATATTAGACATTACTGAAGCTGCAGAATTTTTATCAGAATGTCTTTCTCCTGAACAGATGCATTAAAAAAACTGGGGGTCCATCATTCACAGTTTCATATTGGCATATCTTTTTCCTTGTTCCTAGATGGGTCATCTATCAAAATCCTGGTATTCATCATGCAATGTGTGCGGTAGATGGCTACTAACCCTGCAAGAGGGTTTATATATATATATATATATATATATATATATATATATGTATATATATCGTCAAGTCATACTGATGACATGTAGTTCCCTGACTTTCTCATGATCCATGCCTTCTGTTCATTGCTCCTGGCAGGTCCTCTAGTGTCCACACAGAGCTGAGGTATGTAAATCTTAGCTGGTCAGCTAACACTGGTACATCCATGCATAGGAGTTCATAACTTTAACTTATTCTTTACACAATGAATCTTGTACTTCTTGATGATACTCTGAATTGTCAATCTAGGAACATTAAAAGGGTTGGAAAGTGCTGTATATTCATCACCTTGGTTTCACACATCAACTGTTTTCATTCAGAGCTTCTTTTCAAGTTCAGCAGTCTTTACCATTGTTGCAGAACAAATAAGTTATTGTGGTGTATGGTTCTTACATAGTCTTCTTCAGAAGCTTCCCGAATGTTATAGAATCAGATCAATGCTATTTTATCATGAAAGGATGCTTGTATCAAATATCAAATTAGGAAAAAAAATTATATTTGGCATAGAGCATTATTATTTCATTGTTTCCATGAGAGGGTATGTGAATAATTTTGAACTGCACAAATTTTCGGAAAAATCTTTAACTATGAATATAATAGATCAAAACTTACAAAAACTCATGAATTATTCAAAACTAAATATGGATTAAACTATCTATAGTAAATTCAGTTTATACTTACAAATATTCACATTATCTTAGAAAATAAACAAATGTTCAGTTGTGCGAGAATAATTCTGACATCAACTATATATATATATATATATATGCATACTGACTCTCACATGCATGCACACACACAAGCATACAAATGTAGATAGATAGATAGATAGATTGCAGAAATATCGAATAATGACCAAAGAAAAATAACATCAAACATGACAAGACAGTTAAAATAGATGCTTTCATATATTTCTTATAACACAACAAATGGAAAAAATATACAGATTGATGTGGTTTCATTTGGTTTATTTTTTAATGCCATATCAACTCCTTCTGGGTTATGTAATGCCAAAATTTGGTTCATTTGTAAATTACTATCATAAATATAAATATTTACAATGTTCCATTGCAATCATTTTTTGTAATTTTACTTTTTTGTCTATAATAATAATTTGTTTGCACAGTTATAGGTTATCAAGTATTCCTATTTAATACAAATAATTTACACTCACTTATAAGCTATCAAGTATTCTTATTTAATATAAATAATTTACACTCAATTATGTGGTTTAGATAACTATTTATGTTTAATAATAATTTGTTTGCACACAGTTATATGGTTTTCAGTATTCCTATCAAACACCAACAATTTTCTAGCAATTATGTTGTTTTAAGTTAGAAAAGTTGGTGACCATAGTAGAGGGTGACTTGAAGGTTCCCTTTTTAATAGTTCCTATACCGAAGTGTAGGGAAGAGTGCTACTCCTTTCTCTGGTGGTTTTAAGTAATTGATAATTATCATAATCATTATTTAACAATTATAGTTTCAAGTAAGTATTCTTAATGTAAATCATTTGCTCAGTTATATGGTTTCAAATATTTCTGTCTAATACTAATAATTTTCAAATAGATCTAAAAAAAAAAAATTATATACAAAAACTGCCACAAAAGAAGCAGTTTTGCTTCTCATAAAGTCATCATTAGATGATGACCCTGGGTTCAGGCATGGTTTCAGGGCCAAAGCATCATTACCACTAACCCAGGGCACCCCAGCAGTATCTCACAATACTACCAGACTTTATTGGATGGTGTTTAATCTGTACGAATGCCATATCTGTTCAGAAGAAGTTACAGTCTTGTTTTGGATCTTTTTTATATATTCCCTCTTCTTTGCTGGTGAAAGTCCAATTTTGGTTAAGAATGTAGAGGTTGCGTTCAAAATAAAACCTCAACATCTAATCTTGAGAAGAAATATGTCTGTTGACCAGTCATTCTTAGTACACTGTTCACGTAGGTCTTCGTACTTTTTCAATTTCCGCTGATGCGCCCAGTCGATGTTGGTCTCAAAAGGGATCGTTAATTCTGCAATGATAACTTTTCTTAATTATATATAGGACCCTAACAAGTACTACCACTATGGGTCAGAGTGGACATTGGAGTACTGACAATGAAGGGGTATTCTACACTTCCCAGAGCTCCAGAACTGAAGCCTTACCACCAGAGGCAGGTTTGTGTCATACCCAGGACATCTTTTGTGGGTAGAATTCTTACCTTTCTGTAGAGGATGCAGTTGGCACATTCTAAGCCCTGTCAGAAACTATTTTAATCCACAAACTAAAACAAATGACGGGGAGTCTCCATGACATAGTGGCTAATGTACTGGACTGCAACATCATAGCAAGCAAGTTCAAACTCCAATCATGCGATTATGTTTGTAATCAGCTACGTGAAGATTAAGAGAAAATTGTTAAAAATCTCTTCTATTTATTTTGCTAATCAGTGTTTTTATTAAGTGAATCCCCATGACATAGTGGCTAATGTACTGGACTGCAACATCATAGTAAGCAAGTTCAAACTCCAGTCATGCTATTATGGGAAAAATACTCTTGGGAAAAGTATTAACCCCCTTATCCTCCCAGCAATGGGTTGAATAGTACCACTAATGTTCTTCTATAAGGATGTCTTTGGCAATTAAATTATAATGAAGGTTGATAAGCCATTAAAACAAAGATACCAAACCTATAACAAAGGATGACTGTATGACAAGATTTCTGGGTACACAACATAAGTTTTTTTCTTATTGGGTGCAAGTATGAAAATATTGTTAAAAATCCAATCTAGAACAACCAACAAAGAGTTGGTTATGAGAAAACCACAGAAAAGGGATATAGGATGAAAAATGTGAAAACATCGTATAAATTTTTTTATTATAATAGATCACTGTGTCAACCATAAGAAGAATGAGCATAAAAAATTCTGATATAGAATTTTTGTTTAGAAGTGCAGATTTCAAAATTAAAACTCTGTCAACATCCCATGGCCTGTGTCATAATAATAATTTGTTTGCAGTTAAATGGTATCAAGTACTCCTATTTAATACAAATTACATGCTCACAGTTATATGGTATTAAGTATTCCTATCAAATAGTAATAATTTAAAGTAACTACTCCTATCAATAATTGTCATTTGTTTGCAAGCAATTATATGAATTCAAGTAACTAATATTTATCATTAGTAAATAATTATCACTTCAAATAACTATTCTTAATACAAATACTCTGCCTGCAGTTTTATGGTATTAAGTGTTCCTGTCTAATACCAGTCATTAAGTTAACAGACCCCTGATTTTAGAGTGAAAATTACATGGAAAAATCTAGAAATATGAAGCTTGTTTATGAGTATAAATGAACGGGTATTTACTGATACATTTACCCAGATGCTACTGTTTAAAAAGACATTGTTTTATCACATCAGTTTTCTTTGGAATAAATTATAACATATGTCTCCCCTTTAAGTATTTTCTTTATAGCCAGAGTCAAAATTCAACCCAACACAAATTTATTCGGTAATTATCCAAGGAATTTGAAATCAAAAAATATGTTGGAGGTTATCCATTCTCTTCTTTTTTTTATTAACCAATGTCATATCATTAAACAACCAATAAAGGTTGATATCCCATCAAACAAAGAAAGGTTTGGTTTGGTTTGGTTTTATGGTACATCAACCATTATAGGTTATTAATGCCAAATCTATTTTATACATATAAACAGTTCTATTCCCAACAATACAGCTTAGTATAAGAATAATTTTTTTTATTTACATACAGTTAGATGTCAAAAACTGTTCTCTTTCAAACCATTCAGTTTAGCATAGGTAATCAGTTTTAATGTCAAAAAACAGTTATGTTTCAAACAATTCAATTTAGCATAATTACCCAGTTTAGTTCTATTTGACCCATAGATAGGCCCCAATCAGGTGCAACCACTCCAGGCCAGAGTGAACCTGGGAGTGATGGCAATGAAGGGGTACTCGGCATTCCCCAAAGCTCCAGCATCACTGGATCCTCACCATCTGATTGTTTAGTGTCCTATCCAGGACACTTATTGGGAGGATCTTACTCCTCTGCAGAGAAACAGTCAGTGTATTCTACAACCCCAGCCAACTTGGCCATACACTGAGTTAAATGCAAAAAAAGTTTTATTTCAAACGATTCAGTTTAGAATAAGTACACAGTTTGAATGTCAAAACAGTTCTATTTCAAGTAATTCCAATTTGCATAAGTACGCAGTTGAAATGTCAAAACAGTTTTATTTCAAACAATTCAGTTTAGCATAAGTACACAGTTTAAATGTCAAACTATCCCATCTCAAACAATTCAGTTTAACATAAGTACAGTTTAGTTCTATTTGACCCATAGATAGGACCCTATCAGGTGCTACCACTCTAGGCTAGAGTGGACCTGGGAGTGATGTCAATGAAGGGGTACTCCACATTCCTCAAAGCTTCAGCAGTATTGGAACCTTACCATCAGATTGTTTGGTGTCATATGCAGGACACTCGTTGGGTGGGGTGGGGGTCTTCTTATCCCTCTGCAGGGAAGCAGTCAGTGTATTTTACAACCCCAGCAGACTGGTTAATCAAAGAAAGAAAGTAAACTAATGTTGTATATGTGGAGAAGTTAGCAATGAATTATTCTTGTTACCACTTGTTTCTCATGAATATAAATATATCCAATTGATAATGTAACATAAACTTCTTTTTATTTAAAAACATAATTCATCTTTTCCATTATTCATCACTCATAATAACTTCCAACTAAACTCACAAAAATGAACTCTCCTAACATCACTCTACTGTTGACTATTTATACACTAAGGCCCACAGCTGACCAGATAGCCCTGTGGGCTGAACTTAAAATATTCTGGCTGTATCCTCTGCCAACGGGTGTCCTGGATATAACATTACACTGCATCTGATTGTGAGGTTTCTGTC